>QYTT01093248.1:0-10977 GCA_006980735.1 Dasypogon diadema
AATTAATATGCAAAAGGGGAACACCTCTCAAATTACGGCTATTAGTCCTGAGGCGCACCCTGTCCCGGAGCTTCAGACAATCGATGTTGGAGTTCAATAGCTGGTGAATAAAGACTATGTCCGCAACCTTGCGTCGCTTTTCTAAGGAGATCAGGCCAATAAGATTAAGCCGCTCGCGATAGGGCGGGAGGATAAAAGGGTCATTCCAAGGAAGGTCCCTAAGCGCAAATCTTATGAATTTGCGCTGTACGGATTCAATGCGGCCAATGTGAACAGCGTAGAAAGGTTTCCATACCTGGGATGCGTATTCAATTATTGGTCTGACGAAGGAATTATATAAAGTCAAAGAAACTTGGAGGCTACAGAACTCCCTGGACCAACGCTTAATGAAACCGATCATGGAGCTACCTCTAGATACAACGTAATTAATATGGGAAACAAAGTCAAGTTTCGTATCGAGATTGCACGCGAGGAATACTTTTTGAAGCAAATCTATAATCATATTTGATAGCAGTATGCCTTCGAAAGAACGACATGACCTCACACTTGTTTATCTTGAGCTCTAAGTGATTGTGACCACACCAAGAGAAAAAGTGTTTAAGTCTTCTTGAAGAGAAGCGCAGTCATTAACGTCATCAATGAAGAAGAATATCTTCATATCGTCAGCATAGATTAAAACTCTGGAGTGCTTCAAGAGCTGAACAATGTCGTCAATGGAAAGGACAAAAATAAGAGGACTAAGATGACTACCTTGAGGCACCCCAGACGTAGCCTCTATGACCCTAGACCGGGAACCACGAAAAAGTATCTGATAGCTTCTACCAGAAAGATACGAATGGAACCATCTCAGCAGTAAAGTGGGAAGACCAAGCCTCTGCAATTTCATCATAATGACCGAATGTGACAATTTATCAAAAGCTTTACTGAAATCTGTATAAATACAATCAGTTTGCATATTATTACTAAAGCCAGTAATTTTATTAGAGGTAAAATCTAATAAGTTAGTGGTAGTAGATCGACCGGACACAAAGCCATGTTGATTGTTAGAGAGACTATTTTTACACTGTGGGGATATCTGAGAATGAATTATGGACTCTAACAGCTTCGGAATGCAGGACAACTTTGCTATTGGTTTATAATTAGAAATTTCACTCCTATTGTCTTTCTTGTGGATAGGCACAATGAAAGAGGTTTTCCACAGTTTTGGAAAACACCCGTTACTAAGAGATTTCTGAAAAAGGATACGTAAAGGGACCACCAAATTATCGGAACACGACTTTATCACTGCTGGAGGCATACCATCAGGACCCGAACTGAAATCAAACGCTAGTCCATTGATATGAGCAACAATAATATCATCAGAGATTAAGGGAGGTATACCAGCTGCTCTCAAATGACTGTCAATGTGTGTAAAGTTATTAACATCCGACTCGAAGTCAGAAGGATTAAACGCATTCTCGAAAAATGTGACGAACATATTGCAAATCTCATGTGTGTCATTGCTGGAATGGCCCTCAAAAGTTAGAGATGTAGGGTAATTATCAACCTTTCTCTTAATATTGACAAATTTATAAAAGTTGCGTGGATCACTGTATACTCTATCACCGACATCAATAATATACTCCTCATAGAGAGCGGTCGATCGTGTCTTGAATTCATTGAAGCACGCAGAAAAGTTACGATGATCCAGAGGATCTCTGGTTCTGAGAAAGGTTTTCCAAAGTTTATTCCTATTATTCCTTAAGGTTCTCAGTTCATCGGTGAACCATGGAGGAGAGGAAGAAGGTGATCTTATCCGCTCGAAAGGGACACAAGAGGCAAATGCCTCAAAAACCTTGGAATAAAACATGTTAATATCTGTATCGATGTCATCTCTGTACCCATTGAACGTTGGGTAAATTAAAATCATTATTTATATCCACTAGAAATTAAATTAAATCTGTAACTGTCAACTGCCATCTACTTTTTAAAACGAGAAGTATTCAAATTCACCATTCTAAGTGCACTGTCTTCCGGTGAGATGCAATTTCGGAGGCATCTAGGTGGAGATGAAGGTGGACTCGGTCTTTTTTTTTGGCGCTGATCTGAGGCGAGGAAGGCAGAAATTTTAAAAGTGGAAAAGTGAAGTTTGTTTGCAAGAGTTTTAAGTCCAAAGAATTTAAGCTTCGAGTTTAAGTTTCGAGGAAGGCTTGCTTCAAGTTTGTGATTCGGGGAGAAACTTTAATTAAAAACGGAGGAAGTATTCATACGCCACACAGGATTTAACGTGGGACTTTATCAACCGCATGGAAAGAAATTCGACGAATGCGTCAGTCCTACCTATCCCTAAAAAGGCATCACCAGAATCTCCAGCGGATTTCCGTCCAATAAGTTCACTGTCCTTTCTTTCTAAAGTTCTGGAAAAGTTAATGCACAGCCAAATCCTTGATTTTGTGGAAGAGTGCAAACTCCTGATATGTTGGCAGTCTGGTTTCCGGGCCTCTCATTCTTGTGAGACGGCTATCCTCTAAGTATCGTCTGATGTTAGAGGCGCTCTGGATCAGGATAAATTAACAGTATTAGTCATTCTGGACCTTTCCAAGGCTTTCGATTGTGGCAATCACCACATTCTCTTGCAGAAGCTCTCTACTCATTTCAGATTTGGTACGTCTGCTGGACGCTTGATCAACAATTTTTTGTCTGGACGCAGCCAGTTGGTCAAGGTGGACAATAATCTTTCCAAACCGTTGTTCTCCTCGCTTGTCGAGGACTGTGTGGAGCGTCTTAACTTAGACTTGGTGAGAGTCTATAATTGGTCCAGACTAAACCTACTGCTGCTAAAGTCTGGAAAATCTCAAAGTATTGTTTTCTTCAATAGTGCTCTTAGTGAGTCTGACGTTCCTCCAATACTTCCAAATGGTTTTCCCGTTACCAATGTCAAGCAGCGTGACCAACCTTGGGATCGTTTTAAACCAACAAATGAAATGCTGTGACGACGTTAAGAGGAGACTTGGTAAAATTTATGGTGGTCTGCAAAGGTTATGGCTTTCAGCTAATATTTTATCTTATAATAATAGGCTGAAACTAGTTAAGGTGTTAATTATGCCCCATTTCCTCCTTGGAAGTTTGATTTTTTCTAAGTTGGATAGTATTTGTGCACGTAAAATGAAAATAGCGTTCAACGATTGTATCCGCTTTGTTTTCGGTTTGCGAAGATTCGATCATGTTTTGCCATTTCGGTCTCGATTGCTCGGCTGTTCCTTAGATTCGTATCTAAAACAAAGGGCTCTCACGTTCTTATATAAGTTGCTAGCATCCAATAAACCTGAGTATCTCAAAGAATTTTTTGTTTTCATGAGGTCACAGCGGAACAGAAACATTCTTGTCTAAGTAATCCGTTTATGGAATAGTCTTCCTCCCAAAATCCAGTCTGCGGGCTCAATCGGCGCATTTAAAGCACTTGTTAGGACTTATTTTGCCTAGTATCCATCACATACTGTAACAACCCAATTAACTCTATTTTGGAAACTACATAAATTATACTTAAATTTATCCATTTTGTAATCTTGAGCAGAATTCAACATTATTCTTCTACCTGCTACTTTTGTTACCCTTGAACTCCCATATAGTCTATATCCGAACTTTTAGTTAGTACGTAAATAAGATTGTAAATCTTGTGTACATTAGCCAATAATAAAGTTATTGTTATTGTTGAATCCAAGGCCTGGGTTAAGTACTTTTGTATTTAATTATTTTAGAAATTTTATATTTTGTTAACTAGCTTTGTAGACTTAATTAATGTAGCAATTTTCGATTTTTCATAAAGTATGTTTTTTCCCAATAAATTCTTATATCGTGAAAGAAGAACATTTTACCCTCGTCGGTTCACCTCCCCAGGAGCGTAATTCTTTGAAACTCAAAAGAAATTTTCATTCCTTTACATGTTAGTGTAACTAACTAACCCCTAGATCAGGGTTAGTTACATTTTTGGGGGCTCAACCGGAATTATGTATTCCCAAAATTTTTTTTCGTTTAAAAAATCAAAATTGTGCAGTTCTAAAAGAACAAAGTCATACATTTTACCAGTCAAATTAGAGTTCTATTTGTGTTGCATCTCAAGTCCAAAGATCAAAATTTCAAAATTTATCGTAATTTGAAGAAAAAATTCTATTTTCAACAATCATTCTTTGTATCAAGATTCAGTGCAGTGATTGCCATCAGTCGAGCAGTTTCTAAACCACGTTACGATCATAGCCTTCCCAAATAAATTTTGTTGGTGTGCATTCTGCTTAAATCACAAGTGTTTCAAATGTTTCTTAAAGTGTTGTGTATTATTAATTCGTACAAGTTAATTAATTGCCTACAAAAGGAAAACTTTTACTAATATTAATTTCCACATTTCAGCCGTAATGTTGATAGTAAGCACATTAAGTGAGTTGTTAGTGATCATGTGTCGTTAAGAATTCAACTCTATGCGTAAGTTCCCTATAAGTAGCAAGGTTACTAGATTTTTTTCCCTTATATAAAGTGGTATCAACAGATTCATAAAATCTACAGGCAGCAGGATTATTTTGGTAACCAAAACACAGCTGTTTCTTTTCTAAAGTGCTGTTTTGTTAAGGTCGTCTCCACCATTGTGGACCCAGGTATTAGAATTTTATATTTTTGTTTATGAATATATAAGTGCAAATAAATAGAAATAGGTTAGTAAGTTGACTAAGATTGGCTGGGTGAATCTTTACTTGAGAACAAATTGAAATCATATCGAAATTTGTCATTATTAGGAAATAATTTGACGCCATTTCCTTGCGGATCACTAATAAAGTTAATATCAGTGGCCTATGACATGAATTACATACATAATAATGATCAGCTCTGATTTATCTCTACACCAATTTTAGTGCAAACACTGCATTAATACCCCAGAATCATCAATAGTAACCTGTTTGGAATCAAATTATCTGGCTGATGGCGATACATTACAAGTGTTTGTTTTCTTGAGATTTAGAACCATTGTAGTGAGTGAAATCGTGTAGAGTCTTTTGAAATTTATAGACCAAATATCCGTATTTATACTGAACTTAATTTCTTTTCCAATATCGAATAAATAAATTTGGAAGTACAAGCCTAAACTTGGAATCTTACATTCTTTAAGATTTATTTTCAAGAAGCTATTGCTCTAGTGCTATGGTATAATATTTTCATAGAGGTGTAAAATTAGAGTTAAGTGAACTCCTAAATCCTAGTAAGTGATTTACCATAATCATCCGCCGGACAAGTAATCAAGCTCTGCATTTTCAAAGACTTGTCTCTTAATAAAACCTGGATCGAAAAGTTTAAAGTGTTAAAAGAACAGTACATGAAATATAAAATCTTCGGGGTTAAGGAGATCATATTGATATTACAATACACGCTACTCTAGCAAATTTACTGAAACTCTCTAAAAATAAAAATTCATTTTCTTCACCATCAATTTGCGAGAAGTTTGTGGAAATTAAAAACAAATTAGCTAATGTTACACTCTTGGCACATACTTTGGAAAATACTTTGTACAATATTACAGTAGAACCTTCTGATGTAGCAGTTGGTGCTGTATTAGAGCAGTTCAATTAGGATAAATCGGAACTATTAGACTTTTTCTCAAAGAAACTTTCTCCAACTGAGATCAGATATTCGGGAGTTTGATAAGGAACTTTTAACTATTTATATAGCAATTAAGCATTTGAGATATTCACCATCTTCAGTGATCACAATCCGTTGACTTTAGTGTTCCATTCGTTAACCGAAAGGAGTTCTAGGCAGACTAGACATTTGGACTTCATTTCTCAATTCAGTACAGACATTCGCCACATAAAAAGGAAAGCTATTGTCGTTGCTGATTCCTTGTCTAAAATCTCAATCTTCTTTCATAACATTCTTAAATTACAGAGCTTGAAAATCTAATTCAGAATCCTAATACAGATTTCAAAATTAACTTGTATAAAATTATAATGGATACCACTAATTAAAAAATTTGGTATGAAATTTCTCTTGGGAAAAATAGACCATAAACCTTTCGTCCCGAGTGGTACCAGGGAAATTTTAAATTACCGGAAAGCCATAAAAGTCTCTAAATTAAATGGGAAATTGTACCAAACTGGGATATTTTATCTGGATCTTCGGATGACTTTGAACACGATGAGGCGGAATCGGAATGTGAAAATGAGTTTGGTATTTCAGGAAATCATGCGAAACCCTCAATGTCCAGGAGAAGTCTACAAGAAATAGAATTGGAATCTTAATCTGAAACAGATGTAGATGAAGGAAATATATTTCAAACAAAATTGAAAAATTTTTAATTACTTGTTTAAAGTAAGACAGACAATTTTTTAGATGGGAATTGCTAGTAAAGTGCCAGCATTTAAAAAAGTTTTGGAGTGTTTCGATTTCGACGGTAAGGAAATCTCATCAGCATGGCTGAAGTCTAGTCCATCTAGCCATGGACACTCAACAAAGCTTTCAAAAAATTTTTCCATTTATCAGCTTGTTTTTAATTACAAGCACGAATTTTATATGGGAGCAAAAATAAATTTTGCAAAAACCCATACGAGGAAATATTCCTAAATTTTCGTAAGCTGAAAAAATAGAAAAGACCACTTGTTGGAACACAAGTCAAAATTGAAAAATTTTTAATTACTTGTTTAAAGTTGGATACAGTTAGGAGAGATGACGTTTGCTGACAGAGGTTCAGTTCCTGCATGACGAATGGAGAATAGACTGGTTTCTCCAAGGTTTTCTGACACTGTGCTTTCGTAAAAGTCAAAATAATTTTAAGACTTTCTACAAGAATTGGTGAATGAATTAAGTTCTGCAGATTTTCACACGTGGCTAGGGTTGTAATTTTAACAGTAAGTAAATTTTCATCGTCACTTATTATGTGATGTAATTAGCAATCATATTCGCTTTATGTACTTTTTATGTTGGAATTTTTTAGCTTTATATTATAAGATGCTAGGGATTTGTATTTAGGAAACCCCGAAATTATGCTAATTCAAGTTTATTTTACACTTTCTTTTACAATGTTTGGTTCTAGCTAAGTCCTATCTCTATTCTATCCCCTACACCAATTTACCTAATCTATTCCTACTTAATTTTCCTATGTTCTAATAATCCTTTACCTTAAATTCCTATATTCTTTGGTTGCATCCTATTCTTCTTCTCCTTAATTTCTTGGGTCCTTACTTTTTCCTGAGGTTTCCACTTTCTCCTCCTTTTCCTTTATTCCAACTTAGCGTTCACTCTCCCCATATTCCACACACTTTTTTTATTTTTCTGCTCCTCCGGTTATCTTTGCGTTAGTGCCCTGGCTTTCGCACGCTTTTCCTCTCGCCTCTTTTCTCTTTCTTCCGGATCAACCTCTCTCACTTCGCAACTTACAACTGCCATCTTTGCCACCATGTCTGCCGGCAAATTTGCAAACTCTCCAAATTTTAAAGATTTCTGCTGACCAGTGCTGCTAACATCATGGAACAACTCCAGGACCATAGATCTATTTGTTTCTTGTTTGGTTTTTTTTAAATTAGAATGCCGTAGGTCCTTAAACAAAGCGTTTAGGATTTATTTGTGGAAGATTCAATGTATTTCCATGGCTGAGATAGTGAATACGTGCGAGGATAGATACTGGGTAACGAAGTGAATAGATATTGAGTGTGCGTGCGAATAGATGTTCAAAGTGTGTGTATGTATGGAAGGATTCCACGTATGAAGGCGCGTCTATGCACTAGTAGTAGGTAGATTTGTGTGTAGAAGTGTGTGAATGTGCGAAAGGTTAAGTATGAGGTGAGTGTGTGTATGCTGTGAATGCGTTTGTGTTGTATCTTCGATGACTTGAATGTAATTCACTTCTTAACCTGCCTAAGAATTTATTTTCTTATATTTTACAAAATGCTCCCATCCTTATAGTTGTCCTACTTGTTAGCTATGATATTGGCTAATACTCTTATGGAACAGTCACCCACTGTTACAATATAAGAGATTATGATACTGTTGATATTTAGCTGATTTGTAACTGTTTTTCAGAAATAAATAAACACTCTGTAACGTGACACAGTCTAGCACCCGAATTGGAGACGAATAACAAATAACATTGGCACTATTGTTCATATTGCTGAAATCAAAATCCTGAATTCAATATAATTTGACGTTAGAAATAATACTTGCTTATATCTTGATCCCTTAAATAGGTATCAGACCTTATTTCGAAAGCAAACCATTTCACAATTGCTCCTATATTTTGTTCAGATACAAAATAATAAAAATTGTTTATATATAATAATAAATGAAATTCGGGAATAATCAATCCAGTTAGGAGCAAATTATTTATCTTAAAGGAATTAAGAATAATTTAGTCTAAATAAAATAATAAATTGTCATTAGATAATTGCATAGAATAAATGGTATAACTTTAAGTTATTGTATAATTTTAAATTCTGAACTTGAAAGTCTCGCCCTTAGCACTTAAAATGTCTAATTGTTCCGAATGGTCTAATTGTGACCGGAACCCGACATGCTGAACGGAAAAGAGGAGCGAACATTTTGGTGAGACGCAAGTTCCTAATGTCTTTTTGGTTTTGGCGTTGGCGCGGATAGGAGAAAAATTTCAATTATTAAACCGAGGCGAGTAAAAATATTATAATCTAATAAAATAAATCAACACAAAACATACTAAAGAAACCAAAGTGATCGAGAGTTCGAAAGTCGAGAAACGATCGAGGATGGAGGAAGACCTCCATCAGAAGAAAGCAGAAATTGCGGAGGAAGAAAATAGACTAAGGGAAGTACCTTGGGATAAAACTATCTAGGAACTATTAATCTTATTTAACGCATGAAAATTTTGTTAACCTCTAACCCGTAGGCACTTTACTTTACTAACCTCAAGTAGATAAAATTTAGATTGGTAACAGGGTGGCCGCATAGGGGACATATTGTGTACGATATTGTGAACCGAATTTTATTGAAATCAAAAATATAATTAAATGAAGTGAGATTCTAGTTGGTAGTTTGCAAATCAAAATCCTCTCATTTGCAAGAATAATACAAGGTCAATAACCCCTAGGCCTCTTGACCTTACAACGTCGAGAAGTTGAGGTAAATCATGCGGTTTTAATGATTCATTACTAGACCTAACCGAGAGTCCGAATGAAAGATTGAATTTAGTGTACTTTAAAAAAATTACGGACGAAGAAAAAAGATGGAAAAAATTCTTTCCAGCGTATTGATCTTGATATTCGGCAAAAAGCAACTATTATTAGCATCTGAGGAGATATATTAATATTTTATTAAGTAGAACTAGGAATATTTCTATGTTTTGAATTATAATTTCTAAACTATTCTATATAAAACATTTTTATACTAATTGTAAAAGTTCGGGAGAGAATCCTAAGTATTATATTTTATTTGGACAGCCAAGATTTTCTATCGCATAGTTTTTTTTTAATATACTAAAATCCTAACCCTTGCACATATAATACTTGTACAAAATATTTCTAAGGTTGTGATTACGGGATGTTAGTCGAAATATTATAATATTTAGTAAGAAATAGAAATCAAGGCAAATTTTATATTTTCACTGCTAATATTTATTACACACCGCACCGTCAATTAAGGTTGGCTGATTTAATTCCAATTTCTTCACATCTATACCAGAAGTCTGAAAAATTTCTTCGACTTCGAAATCTCTGTGATTTATGACTACTTTCACAAGTCTTTAAATGGATACAATCATAATTTTAAAGCTTGCTTGAAAGTTTCACTTGCATCTAGTCATTGATCTGAATGTTTCATCACACATTGTAATCCGTTTGAAAATCAGAGCATGTGGCAATTTTTGATTTTTTTTTTTCAAGACAGGTAGCTACATAGTTAATCATTTTCATCTGAGTGGAGATAATTACTTTAGGTAACTTTAAATACTTTAAACGAGTAATTAATGAATACGGTAATGAATAATTTCATCGAAGAATAATAGAATTCGATAACATCAATAACATAGTAATGAAAAGGGTAAGATAACAGAGACTATTAATAACAAGGTAATGCAGAATAGGGAAATTTACGTTTTCTGGTTCATTGTGTTTGTTCCTTAATTTTTGAGCTTATAAGAACAAAATAACAAAGTAGGCCGGGTGTAAAAATTGAATATTTATTATTATCCTTAAATTTGTATCAATGTATAAATGAAAGAATAATGTACCAATGAGTAGTTCATGAATTTCCAATGACATCCCTGTGTTAAAATTCATTGATATTGGGAATTTATAGTAATCTTCGTATGTTCATTACGTCATTAATGAAGTAATGAACACATTTCCTATAGGAGTATAGTGGGAACCTCTGTAGGTATTTTTTACTTCAAGATTGTTTTAGAGTTACTTTCCAGATACATTTTTTTTGAAGAATATGGAAAAATCTGCTTAAAGATAAGATACTCAATTTATGAGGAAAATTTAATGAAATTTGTCTTACCGCTAGACCCAAAAAATTGGCCATATTCTGGCCTGAGAAATTTTGTGTTGTGTTACAAATTGTGAAAAAACAAATATTTAAATGCCTCAATTTCACATACATTTTGAAAATTTATTAGTTATTGGATAGGATTTTATCTAAATTAAAACTTATAATATTAGAAAATTTTCAAGGTAATTATTTGAAAATATAACTTGGAACGTAAACTTTTACGTAATTGCCTGTAAAATTATTTTAAAAGAGCGCATTACGGATTTCATTAAAAAAATTTTATGTTACGATCATAACATAACATAAAATATATATTAGCGAAATTCACTGGAAAAGAGCCCAATAACCATATTTTGCTCTATTTGCATTTACTGTGTGTTTTTATATTATAATATTTTTCTCATATTATAATTGTAAATTATAAGCTGGGTCCTTTTGCCACTTTAGATAAACAGTTTGCAACATTAAGGATACTTTAGATATACAAAACTAAAAAGTTAGTAA
>QYTT01093248.1:10997-21958 GCA_006980735.1 Dasypogon diadema
GAAAATAGACTAAGGGAAGTACCTTGGGATAAAAATATCTAGGAACTATTAATCTTATTTAAGGCATGAAAATTTTGTTAACCTCTAACCCGTAGGCACTTTACTTTACTAACCTGAAGTAGATAAAATTTAGATTGGTAACAGGGTGGCCGCATAGGGGACATATTGTGTACGATATTGTGAACCGAATTTTATTGAAATCAAAAATATAATTAAATGAAGTGAAATTCTAGTTGGTAGTTTGCAAATCAAAATCCTCTCATTTGCAAGATTAATACAAGGTCAATAACCCCTAGGCCTCTTGACCTTACTTTATACTTTAGATATACAAAACTAAAAAGTTAGTAATCAGATAAGTAGAAATTGTCGATTGGGATTTTGAATTAAAAATCTTATTTACACCCATGCCGATGGCCGAGTGTGTGAAGCGCACGTCTCCAGATTTTCTCCTCTGGGAGCGGGTTTGAATCCTGCATATGGCACGGCGATTTATCTGAACACGAATGATTAAGACATTTCTGCTGACAAAAATTGTACTTACGAAACCATTGAGATGTTGAACAGTAGAAATTTCGTACTAAAAATTGTGGCTTGTTTGCAACATTTTTCGAGTTAAAATTTCCCAATCCCCTCTTCCCTAATTTGCTGTGCTCCATTGCCTTCTGACCTTAGCCAATACGTTAAAAAACAAAGCCAGGTCTAATATTGGACTGTGAAATGAACCAAGCAGACATACAATATTTAAATGATTGTTTATTATTAATATTTAACAATTACCTTACAGAGTAAGTTTGAAAGATTGTACTAAAGTTTGATAATAATATTAAAGGATAATGTTATTCACTAAAGGCACATGATAGATATCGTATTTAACAAACGGACTAAAAGATACATTTAGATATCTCCAATTTCTCCAATTTAATTGGGTTTATACCCATTTTAGGTTTTCATGTTTATATGTGATAAACAAACCGCAAAGCGGGTTTTCTCTGCTTGTATAAATGCGGTGTATATCTAGTATGCATTTGTTAGAAAACGCTCCCTCTAGTTATGTTATGATGTCTATGAATTTAGTGCACCAATCGACATGAATTCGGAGAGAAATAAAGCGCGACAATTTTGTTATTTATTATTATTTTTCGTAATAATTTATTTAAATGTAATTGAGTTTTTATAACTCAACTTTTAGAGCAGCACGAGCATCAACTTTACTGAATAAGGGTTATCCTTGACAATATCTTATCGATTTGTAAGGAGTTAATCACTGAACAATTTCTGACATGGATACGGGTTGTAAAGAAACAGGATATCATCCTTTTTGTAATTTTTCACAATAAAATAATTATTTTTATTTAATTTTCACTTTTACTTATTTTTACTTTCCAATTAAAGTTGTTAAATTTTGCACTTAGTACAATCCGAACCGAAATTTAAGTATGATGCCGTTGAGATAACTTGATAAAATTTGCACCATGTAAAGTTGATGAACTAAGGAAGTTTTTGAACTAGTTTCTAGAAAAATAAATTATGCAACTTTTTTCTTAAAATTGCCATAGAACATTCACGTTAGTTTTTGTTTTGGTAAAAGAAAAAATTCAACATTATTTTTTTAGACAATGGTGAAGTGTATTGAAATAAATGTTTTTTAAATACAACAGATGCACTATTAAGCTATTTGGGAAAAAAAATCAAGTGCCTATCTTACTTGCTTCGATCGCTATGACCAAAAATTCCTTACAACACGTAATTACCGAAAAATTTCGAAAATCTGTAATAACTCGAAAACTAAGAAAAATCGTAGAACATTTATGGGGGTGATTTGGGTTCCCCGGGGGACGCTCTACCTCCAGGCTTTCGATTATCACTACTTTTTGGGACACCCTGTATATCTATTATAAAATCATTAAATATAGTAACTGCAGCACTGTTTACTAAGAAGCGCAGAATTGCGGGGTTGCATTTTGTTAGGAATTATGATAATTAGTCTGTAGACCTGTGTAAGGTGGTTTGGTCTGGACATGAATGAGAACAGGAAAAGGTTTAATAATCGTAATAACTTCTTAAGAATCCGATTTTGTGGAGTTTTTGTGGAATATTCTGGAAACATTTTTCCTTTAGAGTTCGAAAAGGCCTTTTTAATTTTTAGTAATGCACATTATTAGTTAACGTTCCATTAGTTGCTACCATAGTGTAAAGTTTTCGGGAATAAAACGTGAAATAATAGTCGGGGGATAATTAAAATTAGTTATGAAATTTTAATTATTTTAATTATTAATTTTAATTAGCTTATTAATTTAGTTTGTTACTATATACAAAATATTCTATAGAATTAAACTCAGATACCGGAAATGTTTTGAATAAAAGAAATGTTTTTGGTCACTATACACAACATAACATATATCTTTCTATAAATGCTGCCTCATCTAATTGTACTAATCAATATACTGAACATGTATATATATACACGCAAAAAATTCATAAAATCAGTTAACTAAATAGCAAACATTGGCCAGAAGTGGGATAAAAAAGTTTCCTTTAACGAACCAGAATGGAATGTAGATCGTTTCAGATACTGCGCACTAGCTAGTTACAAATTTAAACGGTAGCTAGTTACAAAATTTTAACTTTTCGCGATGCTTTTGCGAACGGAAAATTATTACTTCTTTGCATTAAAATATCCTTTTAAATTATGTATTTATTAGTAGTACTATGTAGCATTTATGATAACTTTGGATTTTCAAAATGGCGGACTTGTCTCTCTTTTCGTTATCTTATAAACTATTTGAGTTTTTGAGAGTATTACATAACATGAGAAATTTTTGCTATCCCCACGGATATCTAAAATTATCTAGAAAATTACAAATTTGCTTGATTTAAGATTTAGTGGAAAACCAGATATTTTAGCGGCAATTTAAAAGACGTTACATACAAAAACAAAAAGAAGGGGGGGGGGGGGGAGGCTGCAAAAATAAGCTGAATTCTATCGTTGAAAATAATTGAGCCAAAACTACTGAAATTTAAGTTTCAGACTTACCAGTATCTGGGATAGCACCACTTAAACGATTTGAGATAAATCCGCGAATATTCGAAACTACACGTTGGGGGGAATTTTGGCCGCTGAATAAGGACCCCCCAAATTTGGAAAACAGTGCGGAATCTCCTCCGCTGCTATTTCCTGCTGAAGACGCCACTGTCGTCTTATTTATATAATTTACAAATTAATTTTTTGATATTTGTATGTGTATTTTGCTTAAATTAATTTTCTGATGATATTCACTTTCCTGCACAACACTATTTTCAATTTCACTTTTAATGGCCAAATATCCTTAAATATTATTTCAAATTCGTGTTATATCGAATACCGGGATTGTACGTTAACTTTTTTTTTTATCTTGAAACTTTTCAGCACTAATCAATATTGGCTTTCTTTTAAATAAAACTTTAATTAATCTCACACAGCCGAAGTGACCAGTCGACTAGGTCGCAGCAAAGGTAATTTCTATCTGCGTGTGTCTTCTGGTAGCTACAAATCCAACCCCCAAAAAGCACTTTATAAAGGTTAAAAAGCATTTGGAATACAGGTAAAAGCGCTCCCCTGTAGATTTTGCGCATGTTTCAACCCCCGTTTGTCAATTGGAGGAAGTTTTATCTTACGTCATTGTTACGCTCCTGTAGACTCCTTGTCAAAGGCTCTGCAATCATTAGAAAAAAGCTCTCCATTTTATTTTTCCGATTGAAACTAACCCCGCTTATGCAATTAAAAAAATCACCTATAGTAATCGAAATTCTTTAGTTTTATTTCACACATTCAATTTCAGTTTTTTTTTTCTTTTAGTGTAAATTCAGTTTTTGAGAATAAAAATATTTATCTTTGTAGCGAATCGATATTTAACGAAGATAATCCGAAATATGGTCGGCGCTTAGTGCTCCTGCGCTCACAGAATACATAAAATTCGCATTTACGAATATTTTATGAGATGTTACATCTAAATCAGATATGTACGGGTAAAATCCAGAAAAATCTCATAAATTTTGGGATTTTGAGGCAAACTGTTCTTAAAAGTTTCGCTCGAATGGCTTCTTCCATCACATGGAGTTTTCAGCTCAATAATTAGAGCCCCAGGTGTATACAAAATGTATAAGTAATCCTTTACCCAGATGATTAAGACTTGTGTTTTAACTATATTAAACCATAAATGTTAGGAATATTTCATTATTTAAGCAAGCCCTAATTAAGGATCATTTTTAAGGTGATAATTTAAATTTACGAAATTTTTCATGAGAGGAGCAGAGATATTAAAAACGGTAGGTATTTTTATTCTTGAAATTATTATGCCGACTACCCATAAATATGCAGGAATTCAAAAATATACGTAATTATCCGTGAATTTCAGTTGTTTTTTTGCAGTATTCGGCATCTTATCCTTGAGGCGCGCACGGAAAATAAATTCAGCGCTCCGAGTTTAAAGAACTTGTCCGGTTGTCTCTGACTATGGACGATTGCCATTTTTAACGATATCTACTTTTGGGGATGGGTCTTCTTACGAATCTGAAAGAAGATGGTTTAGTCTAGATTGTGCACGTACCTGTGTTAATTCCTTACCTGAGCTTTTGATGCTGCGTGAATTTCCTTTCCAGGAAATGAATCATTCTGTCTGCTGCGGTTACGACGATGACCCTTCTTTCCATCCTTCTTCATCTCCCTACTATCCTTTCGGGGAAGACGTTGACCCATGAGGTGGAGTAAGAGCAAGACTACACTGACTTTCTCTCCAGGAAAAAAAAAAGATGACGCTGGGTATCCTCGGAAGTTTCTATTTTGTATGGGTTCTGTACCTTAGATGTATCACCAACTTACCTCACATTTTGGGAATCGTTCACACAATCGCTGCCCTGGCCAATTATTTTTCTAGTCACCTATTTCTTCGCTGGATCTCCTAGGATGTAGTTTTAAGGAAAATTATAAAGAAAAAGAGGAAATATTGTACTCACCTTTGTGAACCTTGAGCGGGTGATCCACGTATAGCCATGATACTTTGCTTCCTTCGCCTTTTCTTTTAAGCCGTCTAGCCAACCCTATTTCGGTTATAACGACCTAATACTCACCTATTTGTAAGGAAATACGAATCTTCCTCCCGATTCCAGCTCGGATGTCCTAAGTGTCGTCCTGAAGACCACTTGTTCACCACACACGACGATACAAACTACCGACTCGAAAATCATGGAAATAATTCCAAAAAAGCAGAAACAAAACAAAATTTGCAACATAATGAACTCTTATTACCTCACGGAAGTGTCAAAGTTAAAAATTGCAAATATTAAGTGTTCTTCATATCGTCCACGAATCAGGTGATAGTGATTGATACTTTGATGATCAATAAATACATATTTGGTAAAATAAACTATTTGTAATGAATAAATACTCTCATATATTGGCTTTTAAGTGCGTTAAGAAAAATGCTGTTTATTCAGAAACGATATATATTTGGACAAAGTGATGAATTAAAGTAGACATTTTTTTGACTTTTTATAAAGTAAGAACATATAATGTTTTAATAGAAAATTAAATTTGTTTTTTCTGGTCTAATGATCAAAAATGAAAATTAGACGAATTCGGACAGTTTCGGAAACCTAAAGTCACGGAGAATGCCCAAACCTATAAAAACCCGGACTTTTATACCAATCTCTCTCTTTTCCCGCTCTTCCGTTTCGAGTGATTGAAAATGGTGATTGTGATAAAGTATTGAAGACAACCTTTTTCTTGGAGATAAAGTGTGACAGGTAGAAAGTAGAAATTAATAAATAAAAGAAAGGACAAAAGGAAATAATAAGACAGCAAGAAAAAAGGGAAGGGATTAAAAAAAAAGAAGCCTGAAAGAAAGCTTATAAGGACGGATTAAGGGTTGGATGGCGGCACGAGGGATTGAAGAAAGGAAGCGGGCGGCTGGATCTATAAGGAGAGCGTTCAGTCAAAAGGAAAAGAAATCAAGATAAGTACAAAAAAAAAATAATATTACATATTATACTTTATGTCACCTAAAAGTGGGTAACTTGAAATTTGAGATTGGCTGGCGACAGGATTTTTTTTTTTTGCCTATTGTAGTCCCCTATTGTTTTAACCCATTCAAATTCCACTCGCCCAAGGCGTTTTATTTTTAAATTTTTAATGTGTTACTGAATTAACAAAGGAAGAGAAGTGAAATATATGGTTTATAAAGTTTAAGTTCAAACAAGTTTTGTGATTTAACCCTTCATGAGAGAAAAATCACATGGCGCCCAGTTATATCTATTTTGGTTTCACGGTTACACCCCGTCTCCTGAGCTAAGGCTATACGCAAAAAGGCGTTGCGTAACAGTCTTTTAATTTTAATTTGTCTCGATTTTCGTAATTCTTGAACCATGTGTTTGATTTCCTCCCCATGGTCATTTGCGAGAAACTGGGTGGTTGCCTTTAACGCAGAAATATTCGTGGAGCTTATTAAGTCGAAAATCTTGTCTGCAATTTTGAAAACCTCCTCCTGATCGTGACTGTCTTCTATAGCGATCACACAAGCTTGTACTGACCGAGGGAGCTTATTGATCCAAAGTTTTTAAAGGAGGGATACATTTATTAAACTGTTTCCGCCAGCGAGGGATTCCATTTGACGGTATAGTTCAGAGGGTTTGCTATCGCCTAACTGCATTTTATGTAATAAAGCGTCAAGTCTCCGCTCTCCAGAATCCCTGCTTCTCGCCAGCAAGACTGATTTTAAGTTTTTCATATTTTTTTTGTGCAGGTGGGCTAAGTAATACGTCCGCGACAAGTTCCATAGTCTCCGCAGGTAATGAGGAAACTAGATAGTCGTACTTGGTATTGGAAACCGTGATGTCTTTTACCTGAAGGAACCAGAGATCGGGCCTATTACCCCAGAATGAACGTATCTTTAAGGTTGCCACATATGGGGTTAATGAATTGTTTTGGAAATTGTAGTTATTAGCACTCCCTGTTGTGTTAATTAGGCTTTGACCGCTTGTGGAGGTCTGCGCTTGCTAGAAACGTTGAGGTAGCTTTTTAGGTGTGTGGTTCATCCACTGTATACTGTAATGATCCGTTTTTGATGTCCCTTGTTGAGATAAATTATTCACTTCACCCAAGAGTTTTTATTATGTGATGTGTTTTGCTAGAAGATTGGGCCGTTTTATATTTATTTTTTTTATATATTTTTGGTGTTTTGTAATATTCGCCCGTAATCCACGTGATGATTGACTACTGGTACGGTAGTACGTTTTGTAAAGAAATATTTTCTCGGGGTCACCAATAACTGCGGCGCGCATGGAAAATAAACTCAGCGCTCCGAATTTAAACAACTTTATTTGAACTTAAAAAAAAACAGAATTCTTCTATGGCCCTGGTAAAATATCGCTCGAAAGGTACCACGGCGAGGAAAGTGATCTTTTCGGCTCCGCACTGTACCATCGACTTTCCTCGTTCTCGTTATCCGTGATAGAAGTCTTGTACTCCAAATAAAAATGTTAAACTCTCTTTAGAGCTTGCATGTGTAAAAAGTTCATCTCGACTTTGGGGTATTTTGCCAGCGCCACAATCCTTTTTATTGAGTTTTCTTAAAACTTACCACATATCTTCTTTTCATATGTACCTCATATGATAATACTAAAATCACCTATTTATAGCGAATGAATTAACCCTTATCCATTCCGCATGTCAATTTGATATGCGATTTATTTTCTGAGTAGGAATTTTTTATTAAATACCATTATAAGATAACTGGTTTCTATGTAACAATTCTAATTTAGGTAAGACTATTCTATTTGTGAAACAAGTAAAGAAGCTATAATTGGTTTACACCAATTATGTTATACCCTAGACGTAAGGAAAAAAGAAAATAATGCGTTTGTAGTTAATTGTCCGCGGGTACTTACATATTCACAGCTGACCTTCAAATCTGCATGCAGTCCTAATATCCACATCCTGTCGACGCATCCTTTAGCTTTAATATTGGATCCGCCATTTTGAATCTCCAAAATTTGACTTCAGATTCGAAATCAGCGATCTCCAAAAATCCATATGGTCTTATTTTCATGATGATCGAGAAACTCTTGAAAAAGTTAACATTTACGACTGCCATATTTGATCTACCATGTTGAATTCTTAAGCGTTAATGTTAAGTTCATAATTATCAGCCCCAAAAACATATATCCATCATTTTGCCAACATTACATTGACATTTAGAAAATCTTGTCCACCATATTGGATCCGCCATTTCGAATTTAAGAAATCCTACTCTGGGTTCGCGATCAGCGACCCCGAAAACCTACATATGCATATTTTCATGACGGTCGCAAAAACTTTTGAAATAAATTTACATTTTCGGCTTTAAAAAATAAAACTTTCATGTGGCATCCCTCTGAAATAGTTGTCCGATTTGATTCATTTTCTGCTAAGATATTTAGATTTTACTAAAGTATATGCGCGCTGAATTTTACCCATCTGCCTCGAAGCGGTCTCGTTTTAGAAGGAAAATATCGATTTTTTGTTTGATCTATCTTTAGTTTTCATATGGTAACACTATGAAGGAGTTGTCCAAATTGGTCCATTTACGAACTTGATCTTTCAATCTTAATAAGGTATCTATGTACCAAATTTCAACTCACTAGCTTAAGGCGTTCTCGAGATAACGCGTGGACGGACAGACGGACAGGCAGACAGACAGACAGACGGACATCTAATAAACGACTTCTTTTCTTCTCCCATTAATGGCCATATAGTTTATTTCTGTGTATCATGAGTATTTTTATGCGTTACAAACGTTTGCTTAAACTTATAATACCCTACATCTAGGGTATAAAAATTGAACAGCGTCCTCTAGTCCCATCAACTGCCACCACAACTGCACGTGTTAAGTAGAACATTGCTAGAAAACCCCAATTATTTTCAGTTGATGTAAATTTTATAAAGCATTTATTTTTAACGAATCTAAGATTTAAAACGAAAAAAAACGCGTGGGATTAAAATAGAGGCAGTGACCTCATGATATCCGAAAAGTTTTGTTTTTAGAGAAAATACCCTTCAATCTTTCAAAGGTCTGTTCAGTCACAACTCGGGTGCTGCTCAATTTTTGAGTATTTTTTGAGCATTTTCTTCTCAGGTGTCAGATGACCATCGTCTCTATAAGGGGTTAGTAAGAACTTCTAAACATTATACCCTGTTTCAGACACCCAAAAAATGCAAATCCGAAGGAAGTGATTGCTCTTCAGGAAGTTTCCTGTGCTATTTCTTTAAACGTGAGCATCATGCACAGTTACAGGCCACCCAGTATAAATGTCAGTAAAAATTAGTTTGAAGTTACAAGTTGCCTGAAGTTGAATTGAATGCTAACCATGCCTGTTGTAATAACTATTATTTGTCTGGGATCCAGTTGTTGTGTATTCTATCGATACATGAAACTACATTTGGAAAAAGAGTTATTTCCTCGTAGGGAATTAAACTCTTCTACAGTTTTCTTTAAAGTGTCTCCTTCTGGCCATCTGATGAAATCTTTTTTTTTGCTGTGAAGAAGTTTGCAGACTTGTAATATAACTCTTTGTGCCTGTCTTATATCATCAAATGGGTCTCCAGTCTGTCGATAACTTTCTGTATTTTCTAAATACCAAATCGTGGTGAGAAAAGTTTTCTTGAAACTACATTAGGGTTGCCCTCCCCCAATTATGGGTAAACTTTTTGTGTAGAGACTAAAAAATAAACGCTGGTATAAAATGGGTTCTCTACGATGGCATCACAAATGGATTGCGTTAACGGATAAGGCACTCACTAGTTATATAAGATAGCTTAGTTAGTTAGAATGGAACAATTAGTTTGCAAAGGATGGTGTACTAAGGAATAAGAGGAAGTTAGGAATAGAATCGTGGAAGAATATGCGAAATTGTAACTAATAACTACATATTTCATAATAAGATTTGCTAGCTATTAGGAAGGAACTTACCTGTAGCAGGGAGGCTTGTGCATCGACATCAGAGGACTAACTGAGCTGTAATAAGTATTCTTAAAAGACTCTCCCATGAAGGCTTGGAAGACGCAACCTACCTGATTGAGAAAACCCGAAGAAATAGCATCTAACCTCACAGGGATGGAATACCAAAGAAATCTACCACCTGTTTTTCATGCTACCCAGGTGTATGACTCGACATAGTTGGACTGATTCTAACAAATGAATTTCGGTCAATTTTTGGAGTATACCATAATTCAGCTGAGTACTTGAGGAATTCAATTTGGAGGAAAACCATTTTTTAAAAGAAAAATTTTAATTTTATTCCACGGACTAGAAACATCGGGAAAATTCAGAAGAAAAATTCCAAATAGGGGGCAAAAACATTTAAAAGAAATTTCTTGGTAGGTGAAGGAGTCAGTCCAGTGTGAAAATTTTAAGAGGCAGAGCTAAGCGACTTGGAAACTGAAAAAAAAACGGGAGCAGCCAGATCAAGGAGGATCTTTTAAGAGGAACAGATAAGTCTAGTTTTCAAATTTATTTTCGTATTTTGAGCTCGATCTCAGTGTGTTGTCGTAGTTAATATATACTCGGATTGTGTTGAACTGTTTTTTGGTGTTCCACAAGGTTCGAGTCTGGGACCCCTCCTATTTGCGATGTACATTGACGACTTGACTTAAATTGTTATATAATAAAGTACGCGGATGATGTTCAACTCCTACCTATCGGCGCCTAAGGATAGGGTGAGTGATATGGTGTGTGATATTAATGTGGATTTGGTGAGGGTATGTGAATGAGCCAAGTACAATAACTTGCTTCTCAATCCTGAAAAAACCCAGGCAATAGCCTTTTACAAGAGAAGCCTTGATACTTCCGGTTTTCCGCCGATCACTCTGGGTAACGATGTTGTGCCTTTTTTGGATAAAGTGCAGAATCTGGGTGTTGTGGTCTGATCACGTGAATTTGCTTACCTCCAAA
>QYTT01093254.1:3183-21698 GCA_006980735.1 Dasypogon diadema
GAAGGTTTTCACGTTATTACCTTTATACAAATAATGAATATATTATGAAAAAAGATTGTGAGAGTATTTTAAACTATTAGGTAATAAATTCAAACAAAATCTTCAAACTTACTTTAAACTTTCATTGAATATGTACACAAAATCTATGAGCATACCCGGGTATGTTGGGTGTGGACGGACGTGCAAATTTTTGGGTATAGACAGAAGGGTTAAGCTAGAGACTTGAAATTTGGTACACAGATATCTTAGTAAGATTGAAAGATTACGTTTGCAAATGGGTCAATTTGGACAACTCCTTCATAGGGTTGCCATATGAAACCTACAGCTGTATCAAATAAAAAACCGATATTTTCCTTATAAAACGAGAACGCTTCGAAGTAGGGGAATGAAATTCGGCACCCATGTACGGTAGTGAAATCTAGATATCATGGTAGAAAGTGAACCAAATCGGGTAATCCCTTCAAAGGGGTGCCATATAAGAGTTTTATTTATTACAGTCGGAGATATAGATTTTATTTGAAAATTTTTCCGATCATCATGAAAATACGCTTATATAGGTTTTCGAAGTCGCTGGTTGCGAATCTAGAGTAGGAAATGCTTCACTTTCACGTATTCATATACACGTTCATGTCTGTTCCTTAGTTCTTATTTCCATGGAAAATATCGAGTTCACATTTTGAAGTTTTGAATTATTCAACCTCGGAAAGGGGACGAGAACTGGTACCCCACAAATGTCAACTAAATCACTACAGCTAAATTATTGAAATATGTATCCTTGGTTACGCATCTAGGGGGTAGTGAGTGCGTGTTCCAGTTTGAGGTTAGGAATCAGCATGGTACTATTGGTACCCCATATTTGAGTTCAGTAGTTATTTTCGAGGAAACTTGGAAATTTTTGGGGGTTCACAGAAAATATTTAATATTAGAAAATTCTAAATTAAATGTTGTGAAAGTTCACAAATAAAGTTGTAAATAATTCTTCAGGTTCCACAGAATGGCTAAACATAGTTTTAAGTTTTTTACTTTAAGAAATATATCTACCCCTCGCTCCCATCTGCTTATTTCTAATACAACACTGGCCATTTGCGTTTGTAGTAGAAAAATTGCTTTGTGTGAAACAAGTGCTTCACATTTCCCGATTTTACAGCCGTTCCTTAGTTCTTATTTCCATGATTTAAGAGGTAAACTTAATTCCAATTTTTCAATGATCCGGATCCGATGAAAAAAACACAGCTTATGTCAACAATGTAGAAATTGAATATTATATGAATTAAATTATGAAATAAACTTGACAAAGTAGTAAGACAAATGTGCGAATAAATCGTAAGTTTTTAGCACTATTATCCGTAAAAAATGTTGTTATTGTTTCATAAACATTTATTTCCTAACAAATTTTATCTATTATTTGATTTCAGTTTTTTTCTTATATTTCTTATATCTGCTCTTCTATCAAGTTTAATTAATACTAATTGTAATTTCTGGAACCACGTAGGTACTTTACAAAATGCGTAGGTTGTGGAATTTCTGGTTCAAAAATAATAGACTAAAATATTTCTGTGGTGTCAGGGTAGAACAGCTTAAATCAATAGTTTACAAATTTGATTTATGTCGTTCTTCCTTATACCTGAAAAAAGAGTAGAGATCTTGAGTATTTATCCTTTTTTGCCTGCCGATTTCATAAATTTTTCATTTTTCTTGTTAGCCAATGACAGTCTCGAAATATTTTATTATCAAAAGCAATAAGAAAATTGTATGTATCTGACACTTCTGGTAGGTAACGTAGAAAATCTATGTCATTTCTCAAGCAAGCATATCTTTTCTAGTTGTGATGTTTCCAGTTGGACACTGTTTAGAGAATATCCGTACTGTATATTAATTAGAGACAGTATGAATCAAAGCATGCACATCGCTTTTGTTTTGTCCAGTGTTCTTTGTGTAAAAGTTGTTGTTGTCTCCTTTGACTGTCAATTAAGAAAATATGTTTTAAAAGCAATTTGTTCACTGGGCTGGGATCTTTAGTGCTCTTTTCATAGAGATATTCAACAAAAATGAGATATATACATCTTTTTCCCTTAAATTTTTCTGTCCCATTCTGAGAACCAGAACATCCCATGTAGTAAGCTCATATATAGCGCTAGTAATTCATTATTCCATTGTTTGGTTTTTTAGAGTACAAATTTACCAAGTGTTGCATTGTTTGTATACAAAAAATTTAACATAATTAAAGTAGAAAACTGTGCTAAATATGTCCTTGACATAACCTTTTTCCGATTTAGTTCCATTTTTTAGTTAAGAAATATGTGCAGCTAATACATAAAACCCAGTTAAAATGTGATATTTTGTATGGCAAAATTACACAACTAGCTCCATATAATACAATTGTTTGGTGCAGAAAAACCCTTTTTTAATTAGCTTTGCTAAATCGGCTACAGTACAGAGCAAGCATACACATAGAGCCTTTCTCTACCAAAAGTTTATCTTACCTACCAAAAGTTTATATTGTCTACGTAGACTATGAATTATCTACATTACCCCAGAATGTAAACAATACAATTCTATGCGTAAATGCCCATCACTGTTTATAACTAAGAAATCAGGTTTATAAATTTACTCGTTCTATATATAAAGCTTTCGAGCCCACAATGTGAATTTTATCAATAATGTTGCACAATATTCTAAAATTTTAATTTTGTCTGAGACGTGGATTAATAAAGACGAAGTTATTACTATACTTAATTTGAACTGTACAGGTAAATATAAAAGTTCTAATGTACGATCTGGAGATGTAGCTATAGATCAAAATATTAATTATACCACTCATATATTAATACCATCTATGAACAATGAATTATAGCGTACATGATCAGTCGGGATTCGAAATAACGCTAGTAGTAGAAATCTGTACGTCTCAATACACTATAGAAAAGAGATAAGTAATTTTATTAGTCAAAAATATTAACGACATTATTGCGTTTATTCATTCATTCACTACTACATTATTCTGCGGCAATTCGAAATCAAAATTTAGAAAAACTACCTATAAATCTTGCATGAAATTTTAATATAAATTTTGCATTAGAGTGTCAATGGCTATATTAAGTTGAGAATAAAACAATAAGGTGGTTAACAACGGAGGAAATTAGATATTGAATTCCACCGAATGGGACATCAAATTAAAGGCCTTTAAAAATCTCTCACGGTCTTCACTTGCGAAATTAAAATTTATTTACTTTTCAGTTTTTGCAGTCGGGTCTTGTGTTGTTTGTAATAATTTTTGTTATATGACCACTTTTGTGTGCTTTTCAATTTCTTTACTGTCTTATGTCTATTGTTTTTTGGTTTTGTTTTTAATTTAATGTATAAAGGGAAACAACACAAATTTAAACCGATCTTGTATAATATCGCTCGATGAATGCGGCCTAGACATATTTATATAATGTAAACTTACTTTTTCTCATTGCAATTCCATAACCTTTTTCATCTAGTAAGGATCCCACTTGTGTTAGATTGCAATGCCTCTCAATTGTGTATTCAATTGTAGTCGACTCCATTAGAAAAGCATAATTCTCTTTTTCAGCTCTGGTAACTCCTTCAGGATTAGAGGAAGTCATATACTCTGGATGATCTTTCATGAATTCATACATCCTCTTATAGGTTGCGTATTGTGCATCCTAAGATGAACGCGGAATCATTATTGTTATTATCACACTCAACTAAATTATGGTATCTTACCCTAAAAAATGCAAGAGTACTACCACCCTTCTTAGCGCCGTATACAACATCACCCTTTTGATTTGCGAGGTCCTCAACATTTTCAATTGGGCTACTCAACGATTCAACAGTAAGAAAAGCAGCCAAGTTAGCAGTGTACGAGGATACCATTATAAGAGTGAAAAATGCCCACATCGAAGCCACTGTTCTCGTAGAAGGAGCTCTATGGGGAATTCATTTTTCATACTTTAAATAATTAGGGATTTGTTTGGGACGAGTTTACTTTGGTGCTAGTTCGGATCCTTGCTGAAGTAAGGCGCCCATGGTAAACCATATGGAATTAGCGAAGCTAAATTGATTTTCCAACTCGGTAGGCTCTTCTATGCAAGGGTAGGGATTATCCCACTCTTTTGGTGATAGCCTTCCTAGTATGAACATGCTGAATGATACACTGAAGCAAGCAATTCCAAGATATAACCAAACTTCTCCAGAAAATGGAGACATGAATGAAAATAGTTTAGGCGGCTCCTTCATAGGTTTTTTGAAAAGAATAGCGATTCCTGAAAGTGATTGGTTAATTCTATAAAAGTTAGGAAATTGTCTTGCGTTAATTAAAAACTTAGTGAAAGTTGGGGTTTAGTAGTTAGTTTTCAAATACCACAGCTTTAGGGTATGTGTTGCCCGGACAAAACATAAGAACAACAATAATCACTTTACGTACCTAGGTTCATAAACGGTATGGTAAAATCTACCGCACTTTCACGATCCGAGGTCATTGTTAAATCTGTTATGGCTAAGTCGGCTCTCTGAAAAAATTAAAATAATAAAAAGCATATTTAGATAAGAACCATACTGAATACCACGTGTTCTCGTGTTTTGGTTCATGGAGTATAGTTGCTAAAAAATATGAATTCTTATAATTATTTTTCATTGAAGTGAATAGATTTTTGCTAAATCTAAATATAACCGTTCGTTAGAAGTGTAACTCAAAACGGAATTAGCTGGAAATCTCTTGTATTTATTTTTATTCCTCACGAAACTTTATTTCATAAAAGTGGTCTCTGAAGTGAATATTCTTCTTCTTCGAAGTAATTTGAATGCATCAACATTAGATAGTTCCAGGAAGAAGAACATTAAAGAGGGAAGTACTTTTGCAGCTAAGCCAGGTGGCAGTGGCACTTAATTGACTACCGCGTTCGTCAGAAAAATGTATGTAAAAATGTATGTAGTATGAGAGGGTTTAAAAGCTTCTCACGCATATGCGTGATCGGCAGTAAATCAAGTAAGCATCATCTGATCATAATACTTCAACTGATTCGTTGATATCGCCTGCTGATCATATTTCTGGTTTAGTCCATCTGTGACCGAGCTTAAAAACTTTCCCAGTGCAAATGCAATTTAACAGAATTACCTTTTGCTATTTGCCGCACCAACGGGCGACCTAATTATAAATGGCAAGGTAGGAACGCTCAACCGGCATCAGTCAAGACAGCATTTGATCAGAGAATTTCATCTGAAATGCACTTAGCTGCGTTCTTTTGGCAGTAGAGTACAGAGTTGTCGTACATTAGCTGTGTTCTTTTGGGCAACAGAAGCTGCGTTCTTTTGGCAGCAGAGTACAGAGTTGTCATACATTAACTGGGTTAAATTAACTCGGTTATTTTACCGAGTTAATAAGCTTATTGGATTATTTAAGTCTTCTATGGGAAAATAGATGGCGCTTATTGAAAGTTTTTGTGTTTAAAAGTTGATTTTGCTCATCATAGCAATTAAAATATACAGTAATGTGGGCAAAACTAACATTAAGGTAAATTTCAAGTTAAAAAGAGGAAAAGAGAGGAAGAAGAATTAGCTATGTATTTCATGGATTCCAACCGTTCTTTTGAGATTTCATAACTCTGTTTCCCAAAAGAACACAGCTAATAACGCACAAAAAGCGTCGACACTTAATATGGCTTCACTAATCAAGGTCGCTTCCTCAAAAAGCGGAGACTAATAGGGGTAATCCCTATTGCTTCTATTATAAAATAGTAATGTATAGCAGTTCGCTACGTTTTTCAATTAATAAATACTCGTTTTTCAATTTTAAAGCATTGCACATTGGATACGAATTTTAAAGAAATAGCATTTTAATTTTAATAAAAACAGAAATAAAAGATATTGAGTTTATAACGGAATGAAAGTGATTGATATAATTTAACACTTAGTGTACTGTGATAGTGTTCAAATACTTTTGCCGGAATTGTATTTATCAGAGGGACATTAACCACTTTGAAATCTTACTTTCAGACAGCAATCATGATACCTGATGTTAGACAAACACTTTGAAATATTTAAAGAGAAAAACTGTGGTACACTTTGATCTTGTAAAATTAATGACAGAAAAATTTTGCTCACGGTTTACAGACTACAAGGTTAGCCAGGCTTTATTTTGGCATATAAATCATGACGTCACTCTGGATAAATTGAGCTTGAATCTTTGTGAGAGGAAGAAGAAGACTTATTGATTTGGTAGCATTCCGTGATTTTTAATGAATTTTTAGTGTAATTTTTACTATAATAGAATCCACGTTTATTTTACACGTTAATTTTTATTTCAGTACTTAAATTTATATCACTTGTTGCAAAATCGTCACCATGGAAAAGCTGTGAGAACAAAATATCCACGGTGACGTCACAAAATGGCGATTCAAATTAAAAACCTGGCTAACCTTATAGTCTGTAAACCGTGAATTTTGCTAATTTTTTTAGGTACTCAATTCTCAGATTTTGATCTAAAAGGCCACGTCCTCTCAATTAGTAGTGCCTGTTATTCTCCATATAAATAAGGAAGTGTAGATTTTATTTAAAGGTGTCCTTTCTACTTCGATAGATATTTTGTTTAATGAATAAAAGATTGTTTAGTATTAATAACTAATAACAGTACCTACTTTAAAAATAATTTATTAAAATAATTTAAACTGAACTCGCCTAGAGACTTATATTAACCAAACCGTTTAAATATACAGGGTGGTCCGGAATTGATGGTACAAATCCAAAGGGCTGATAGTAGACTTAAAATGCAATCGAAAACCTTATATGACTATGGGCCGAATTCTGCTTTGTTTTCGAGAAATGTGAAATTTATGTTCTCCATGAATTCAGGTACCTTGACTTACATTTGTGGCCGCGTTATAAAAGTTCTTTAAAGTAAGTAAATCCTTTAACCCCGGCCTCTGTGTTCGCAACAGTTCTGTCTTATTTTATTGTAAAAGCAATTTCATGCATGCATACTAACAGTAAATCTATCTATCATCTATAACCTGCTATTCCCAAGATATTCGTGTAATGGGCTCTAAAATTGACGAAATCTACCTTAACACGTTGAACGCCAAGTCGTACATACTGAAAGAGCCCCTGAACTATAATTGACTTTTGCATCATTATCACATTATCTCAGCGGCGTTTAACGTATGTACTTAATTGAGGGGGATTATGATGCCGTAATTTTGACTGGAACATGGTTAACGCCTAATGTATTATCATCGGAGGGGACAAGTGCTTCGTTTGCTGTAGTGAACGTCGCCAAATGCCCACTGGTTTGCCACGGGGTGCAGGAGTTTATGTTGCTGTTGATTGTAATTTCTACGCTAAATCAATCGAGATACAAGCTCATGACGGAATTGTGGAATATTTATTCACAAAAGTACATCTCCAGGAACAAGGAAATATGCATAAATACTGTTTTTCGGGAATTTCTTTCCGAGGAAATGGATGCTGTTATAGAGAATTTAAGCTTCTCCATTTCAAATTGATTTCGTCAGAAAGTGAACAGTTTATACTGCCTTCGAAAATTTCATCATCTTCTGAAAATTTATTAATTGCTTCTTTATTAATCTACTATCTGTTGCCCGCGACCTCGTCTTCCAAATGTTTGTAAATGTCTAACACAAATAACATAACTAATTATTATAGCGATACCCATAAGTAGTGTCGTTTCTGCGGTCATATACAGTGCTGTGAATAAATCATGGGACAAATAAAATTTTTAGGAATATTGTAGAAAAACAGAAAAATTTCTCAAACAAACCATTTACTTTACTGATGATAACTTAATTACATTTCATCCTTGAACTAATTATAACAAAAAAATTGAATACTTCTTCTTTAATTGCATTTAAAATCCATCCAATTCTCAGAAACCCATTAAATACCTGTGAAGAAATTATGGGACATGTTATCAGTGAATAACGGAATCTGTGACTCTTGAGCACAAAGTCAACAACGTTAATTGCGTTGTTATAAGAATTTCAAGCTCAAGTAACTAGTTGTCTACAAGCAGTATTTTGTGTAAGAATATGCAGTTTCATTAAATTTTACTAGCATGGAAAAATAACGTAAAGAAACTGATCTCAATATCTGGTTATTGGTAATATACCACCGTAAAAAAGGTTCAACAGTTCGGGAAATTGGAAATATTTTAAATTTACCGAAATCTACTGTTCACAATATTTGCAAAAGTTTTTTTTAAAGACGCTGAAATCGAAGACAAAAAACGCTGTCGTAGACCAAAAAAAATTACGTGTTGTGATGAAAGATTTTTAATAAGAGAAATAAGGCATAATCCTACACAAACATCCAGTGAATTAGCATCGAAATTAAAAACTTTCAGTGATACAGAAGTAGAGTCATCAACAATAAGAAAAACACTAAGAAAAAATGGATACAAATCATGTGTTGCTCTTAACAAACCGTTTTTGCCCGAAATTAATAGGAAGAAAAGGTTCAATTTTGCCAAAAAATATAAAAATAAAGGTGTTGTATTTTGGAAAAGCAAGTTTAACATATTTCGAAGTGATGGTAAACTATGTAGAGTGTGGAGACAAAAGAAAAAGGAATTAGAATTTAAGAATCTTAATCCAACTGTGAAACATGGTAGTAAAAGTGTACTTTTATGGGGTGCAATGGGATACAACGGAGTAGGATATTTACAATTTATAAAAAATACCATGGACCAGTATGTGTACTTAGACATTTTAAAAAGAAATTTACATCAAAGTGCTGAAAAATTGGATGTTGTTGATGACCTTTACTTCTACCAAGACTACGATCCAAAGCATAAAGCTTGGAACATTCGTATGTTCGCAGTGATATAATACTGCCCTCACGTCATTGGAACACCATCACAGAGCCCAGACATGAACCCAATAGAACATCTTTGGGCCTTTTTGGAAAAAAGACTCAGGAAAAGATGTCACATTGGGAGTACGAAGCAATTGCAAAATGCACTAGCTGACGAATGGGAAAAGATTCCACAAGATTTTGTCAGAAACCTTGTCGAATCAATGCCAAAACGTCTTGAAGAGGTTTATAAAAGAAAAGGATATCATTCCAAGTATTAGGTAACGGTAACGTGAATACTGCTCTCTATACTCAATTAACAAATATTCCGTTATTCACTGATAACATGTCCCATAACTTTTTCACAGGTATTTAATGGGTTTCTGAGGTATTCAATTTTTTTGTTATAATTAGTTCAAGGATGAAATGTAATTAAGTTATTACCAGTAAAATAAATGGTTTGTTTGAGAAATTTTTCTGTTTTTCTACAATATTCCTACAAATTTGGTTTGTCCCATGACTTATTCACAGCACTGTACTTTTCACTTCTAAGCGCCCCCCTTTGTCTCGTACAACTTTTGTCTCAAATATTTCCTTCGAAAATACACAATTACTTAATTTGATCTTAAAGTCACCCGTATAGATCACTTTAGCTCGTGAGTCGTACGTAAAATTTTACGCTTACTCCATTTGCGGTGTCAATAATGGGGTGTTACATTAAAAAATGAAGTTAACCTCGAAATGATCTTTAAATTTAATTTGGACCCTGGCTCAAGCTCAAGATCACTGCTAAGTACCCCCATTTGTGCCCTCCAACTGGCGTCCAAATATTTACTCCCAAAAACCCATGCTTTCGAGTTATTCCCCTTTACTTTTTGTGCTCCTCTAACTTCTTCTAACTTCTTAGCTCCGACAAAATTGGTGGCGTTGTCCCAGTATATTTTTTCAGCGTCCTCTTCTATTGGTAAACCTCTTTAATGCACCTACAAGTACAGTGCCTTTGTCGAAAGGCGGCAAAAACTGCAACTTAATCTTTTTGCGGTTTCTTGCTTCTAACCTAAAAGTGAACCCATAATGTGCCGCAAGAATCGACATCAGCATTGACGAACGGACGTGTTGTTGACGGCAGATTTCTCATTATTTGGTTTAACATTTTGGGTTTCGCCTTAGTGCTGTACAATAAATTCGGCGATAGTTTTGACCTTCATTGCTCTGATTCTTTATCTAGAAATGGCAAGAAGAGACTGTGGACCTAAGTGGCGATTATCATTATGAATAACGGTTCATGGATGTGGGTAGAGTAACAACGTTGGCTGCTTCTCATCGTAGGATAAATCGCAGGCTTCCAAACGAACTCCAACTCTTTTGTCCAGGAAAGGAGTTAACGTGCTAAATGAATTGAATTCCTCCCATTACATACCTTTAATTAACAAAGTGCGCCTTCTAATTCTTCAGTAGAGAGAACTCCTTTCATTGTCAGGTGGTCTGCTGGAGATCTCATGTTTCGAATGACTCTAAAGACATAAGTCAGTATTCGCTGAAGTCTCCAAAATGAATTGATGTTAGTTAGTATTTATGGCATGTTATCGATTTCGGCTATTTCAGTGACGGTAATAGCAATTCGTTTTCTTCAGGGTTAACCTTCTTTCCTACATTATATGCAGGTGGCCAGATAGATGCGCTTCCGTGTAAGAATTTGGGATCATAGAACCAAAAATAACATGTTTTCAATTTCTAAAGCGGCGGCAAACCTTTGGACAATACATCGGCTGGGTTATCCTTTCTGACAACATGACGCCATTGTTGTGGAGTACTGAGGTCTTGAATTGAGGTAATTCTGTTAGCCACGAATGTTTGAAGGGACGAGGATTGTAAATTTATCCATGATAATACTATCTCTGAATCACTCCACAGATATGTAGAAATGTCCTCCATTCTTAAATCAACCTTTACTTTCACTGTGCATAATTTCAAGCGGGACAACATCACCTTCCGTAGTGGTGCTACTCTCGATTTAACACAGAGCAGGTGTACTATAACCCTGCCATCATTTATTACCGAGTTTATGTAAACTGCTGTTCCGTATGCACATTCTGAAGCGTCAGCAAACGTATGAGTTTGACTTGTAATTGGGATATCATTTGCAAACACATATCTAGGAACCTGCATGTTTTTTAAGGTCTTTAAGTTTTCTAGAAATTCGATCCACTCAGTGTGAGTTTCTAGCGGAAGAGCTGCATATACCAATCAAGTTTTAATTGCCATAACTCTTGACGGGGTAATTTGGCTGTAACAATTACTCGGGCGACCAATCCAAATGGATCAAACAGACGGGCAATACCTGAGGCCGTAGTTCCTTTTATTACTCTTTGTTGCTCACTCGAATTGATTTTCACGCAGAACCGATCTGCTTTAGGTAACCATGTTAAACCCAAGATTTTTATTTTTTTCAGTCTCCTGTTAATGGTTTGTAGTTCTTTGGGGTTTTTGCCGGTATAACGCGTAAGTGGATTTGTCTAGGTTTTTTACTAATAAAGGGAAGCAAGAGCTCACAATTGTTGACTGGTATACACATATTTTCTAATCTTGATAGACATTCTTGAGTTGTGTCATGATGTAATTTCATGGCGGCAGCAGAAGCCTTAGAAGACTGTGCAGGCTGTGGAGGTAGTTTTTTTTATTAATGCTGCAGCTGGTAGATTCTGATTATTATATCTGTCTTCAAGCATCTTCCACGTCGAGGTGTAGTTTTCAGTGATAAATGACGTATCAGCTTTTCAGCTCCTGCTGTAACGTTGGCCTTAAGGTACCGCATTTTTTGGCAATTTGCCGTATTTTGTTTGTGGATCATTTGTGTAAATAAACCAGCGAATTGTCTCCACTTGGCGTAATCGCCGTCAAATTTGATCAGTGTTTTCTTGGGCAACTTTAAAGTAGAATTTATGGAATTATATGCTCGAGGAAACGCTAATTATTTACATGCTTGCATGCCGGTGTGAAAACCTAACCTTAACATATTTCTATTAGAAATGTGTGAGCACTTATGCGGAAATAGGTGAAGGATTCTCAGCTCTCCGCTGAGAAGTGCGCCTTCTAAGCGCAATGAAGGGAAACTCATTATTATTATTATCAAAAATAACTAGCTTTTAGTCTTGTTATATATGAGATTGCATGTACCATTCGGGTTTCGTTATTTATCCAAATCAATAGCCAAAATTTAAATCCTAATTTCCTAATCACTCGATTTATATCAAAAGCAAAAACAAAAATTTGATTCCTAATCATAAAAAATTCGCAAAACAAACAAAACCAGACGAAACCCGAATAATATTTTCATCACGTTAAAACTTTCATAAAGAATTCACATTGTCTCACGTTTATAACGTGAAAAATAAATTTATCATCGTACGCGACGGTGAAAAAAAATTAGATCATGTTACCCTGAAGCCGTCTCGATCGTGGGAAGCTTAACTACAGCTTGACCACTGCGCCCATTCCCGGAAAGTCCTGGGTTCACCTTGTGTGAACTCCAGAATTAATTAGAGTCCGTTTTAAGTCGTAGCCCGGGAAGAACGAAAAATATAGCGTGCATATAAGTACGTATAAACGGCCTTAGTAAAAAAAACGCTTTTCAAAGATACATATATAAAGATATAAACGCAACTGTTGGTTGTTTTGCGTGCCTAAGGTGCTCCCGTCCTCCAGCCCCGAGTGAAATACATAACAGTCTACTACTTTGTTTACTTACTACTGCAACATAAAATTGCCATAACCATGTAACTGAAAAAATACCTTTTGATACTGCAGTGTTTTAATTCTTGTTGTGAACTAACAAGAAATCATCATTATTCTTTTGAGGAGCACTTAAATAGAATACAGTAATTTTGCTTTGATAGGAAAATCTATGTAACCAGTGTTATTATGACTACTAAAATTATTGACAAGTATCCTATTACTATGTCTTTAGATGGGCTCTCAAGCAGTAACACACGTGACATCTGTAATATATTCGCCACATTCTTCGAAGGTGCATTTCGTCCTTCCGATTTCGTACCAGATGTTGACAATTTTAGGCACATTGTGGCTCACCCAGGTGTGTCGGATGCCTCTCCCTGTATTTCTGATGAGATCATTCTTGCTCTTATCAATGAACTTGTCTATGATTTCACTGCAGGTCCTGATGGAGTACCTCCGGCAGCAATTAAGTCTTGCTCCGAAGCCCTGGTCGTTCATCTGCGCATTCTTTTTCGGAAGTCGTTCAGTAGGGGACGTTTTCCAAAATTATGGAAGAACTCCTTCATTATACCTGTTCATAAAAAAGGCAGTAGGAACGAGATTTCTAACTACAGACCAATTGCTAAATTGTCCTGTATACCCAAACTGTTGGAATCCATAGTTCATTCACAGTTGTCTCCGCAAAGCAAAAATGTCCTCTCGACTGCTCAACATGGATTTGCGTCGGGCAGATCTACTACCACAAACTTACTTGAATTCACCTCTAATACCATTACAGGCTTTGGTAGTAATCTTCAAACCGACTGTATTTATACAGATTTCAGTAAAGCTTTTGATAAATTGTCTTATTCGGTCATTACGCTCAAGCTGCATAAGTTGCGGTTCCCGGTCTTACTCTTGGACTGGATTCGCGCGTATCTGTTCGAAAGATCCTATCAAGTGCTTTTTCGCTGTTCTTGTTCGAGAGTCATAGAGGCCACCTCTGGGGTGCCTCAGGGTAGTCACCTTGGCCCTCTTATTTTTGTCCTTTCTATAGATGATATTGTGGATCTTTTGCTGCCGACATGAAAATTTTCACCCATATTAATGACATTAGCGACTATGCTTCCCTACAGGGAGACTTAAACATCTTTTACTCTTGGTGTGGGCACAATGACTTGGAGCTTAACATAAATAAGTGTGAAGTGATGTCGTTCTTTAGGAGGCGCGACGCTATCACTTATATCTACACCCGGTGACCTCGGTGTAAAGCGTGATGTCAAGCTTAACTTTGTTTCCCACATTAATTTTGCTGTCTCCAGGGCTAAATTCCATGTTGGGTGTTATCCGGCGTTGGTCTAAGGAGTTCTCTGATCGTGAGGTTTCGCTAACATTATATAACTCCTTCGTTCGGCCTCTTCTTGAACCTGCATCCCAGGTAGGGAATCCTTCCTACGCTGTTCATATCGGTTGTGTTGAGTCTGTCCAGCGCAGTTTCGTTAGATTTGCGCTTAGTGATCTTCCATGGAACAATCCTTTGGTCCTCCCGTTAGTAGTCAGCTAAAAATGTCATTTAGTCAGCTAAAAATGTACATTATGTATTGTAAATGGCCTACATGTGCAATAAGAAATATCAATTGAGTTAATTGCAAAATGATTATTGGGACCGCAAATAGTTTGAAAGCTCCTCCTTAAACCAGCCGCAGCTACTCCGTCTCCTTATATTCAAAGGAACAGTGTTCCATATTCTTATGGCCTGGAAAAAGAATTGTTTCTCCGATGTTGAACATGTGAAGTGTGGTACCAGTATATTGTTAGTCCGAGAATACTGAGCAAAACGAAGCTGATCATACAAGTATGTAGGTTGTCCTTTCATTATAATGTTGTAGAGGAAAACAAGTACACGATATTTTAACTAGACAAAAATGTTGCAACCGAAAACTGAATTTGTTAAATACACCGATGGCACTGAGGTCGTCATTTATACAGCACACAGTGTCCTCAATTAATCCCAACCATCGTGAAATATAAATTTGCCCGTCATGGGCTTGCATGTGGTACTTGGAATGCTTGATGACTTGAGGAAAGTCATTAATGAATATTGCAAACAGTAGCGGGCCTATTATAGAACACTGAGGTACACCAGATCACACTTTACGAAAGGTGGAGAACTTACCATTACAAAAGACTACGAAGATACCATATACCATATAAGTTTCGCGGCACTACTAGAAAAATCAAAATGATCAACCACTTTATCAAAAGCTTTGGAAAAATCAAGAAGAACAAGAATTGAAAGCATATCAGAGTCGATACCTTGATGGATATCTTCAGTTATTTTCAGTAGCGCGGTAGTACAAATTCTTGAGGTCATAAAGCCGGATTGATAAATACAAAGAGGTTTGTTTTCCTTTAGGAAATTATATTAATAAAATATTAACAGAAATGTGTTTCTAGTACAAGTTTCCTAGTTTCCAAGTAGCATAAAGGTTTTTGTGAGAGAATTACTTGTTAAAATGCATTTGTAATGAGAAAGTTTTCTAATGTCCGTCATCAGTGACCGATGCCGCACTCAACGTGTTAAACTTCTGAAATCACGGAAATTATATTCTCAGAAAAGTTCTTAAAGGAACATTTTAAACTGAATTTCTTACTCGAAGCTAGGAATAATAAAATTATCTACTGTATAAGCTTAGATTAATCTAATGAGAAGAAATCTTATTTTATGCAATGTATTGATGAAAAATAACAACAAAATATGTAGTAAATAAATACTCGTTTACTTACATCATCCAAGATTTCCCTCAACATTCCGTTCCATTCACCGGTTTCAGGATTCAATGCGCCATAGGCACCATCTTCTTGTAAACGGAATATGTAGCTGAAACCAAGTTTCTCAGATAATTTCTGTATTAGTTCGATTCCAAAACCTTCGTACTGATCATTCCCAGTCAATTTTACTGAAGTGTTTTTTAACATTCCGTATGGGTCACTCTTTAAAAAAAATATAAAAAGTAATTTTTATTTTATGGCACTAAATTTTCAAAAAGGAATATATATATAAATCATAAGGCATAAAAGAAGATCCTAGCGAACCACCGGTGAAATGATCAGGAATCTAACTGAAGCTCTGAAGTTCTGGAAGATTGGATTTAAGACGGGAATTAGATTTCCAACGAGAAATTAGCATTACCCAGAATAGTCATTGAAGGCATACCTCCATAGTGTCGATGCAAACTGGAGCTCTGTGCCTAGTAGGCGCAGGCGGCATATATTCAAGACGTCAAAAACTCAACTGGACCATAGAATTTTTAAAACTTTGCAAGGCACCAGAGAGGGACGGAGTGGCGTGTATCTTATTCTCCCGTAGAAGGGCATTGAAATCCTTCTGTCCTCAATGGTCGAATGCTTCAGAGCCAGCTTTACTTTGAGCTACATTCCACTTGCTAGGGAAGAGGTCATTGCTAAAAAAGGCGGGTAGGATGAATCAAAGCCGAGATCATACCGCCAACGAGGTAGGGTACTTAAGGTACTTTCACCACTTCTTTGGTGCATTATGATGAATGAAAAGTGAACCGCAGAAGAGATGAGAAAAAAAAACTTGTTTGGGAATCTCTGGAGGTCTGTGCACTGCTTCTACAACCGCCTTAGAGATGTTGACTTGTCTGACTCTTTTCCAGATAACAAACCGTTGTGACTAGTTTAGTTTACTTTTAAAAATAGTACATCCCGGCATTATTGAAGAGCTTGAGAAAGCGACTTGACGCCTAACATGTGGTACATGTCCAAAGCGTTTGAACCAGCGACATTTTTGAATCCTCGTCCCGCGAGTACCAAAGCCAAACGCTCTACGATTCACGTGCAATTGGTGCATATTCACATAGTGTAGACTGCTCTTCAAATGCTTTGTGTGTGGTCAAGCTCGTGTATGATTTTATGAAATCGCATTTTGTTCAGATAGCGATTTCATTTTCTCGGATGCTTTTCGTGCGGAGATCATATATCTGACGAAATTTTCTTTAAAGAGAGCGATGTACTGCTAATAATTAATACTCCACCACTTTATCAAATGGAAGCTTTATAATCGTGTAAGTTAATGTGAAGAAAGCTCATTTTGAACTCTCAACTGTTGCAATTTTTTCAACTGTTTATGAAGAATCATCGATTTTTTTGCGGTGTATGAGACCATGTATTCCGTGAAAAAATAGATCCGAACCGATGCAATCTTCGTTATTTACAGCACCTTCCGCTTCATTCCATAGGGAACAAAAACCGTCATGGTTGATTAAATTATAGAAGCACAAGTTGTAAGCTTGAAGCTTAGTTCTGTAATATAAACTGGTTACGTTTAATTTTGGAGCCAATAGTACAGCTTTTAAGTCCGCTGTAAACATCTGGAGTTCCTCTCTTTATCCTTACACTTTTCTTGCCATACTTCCTCTTTTTTAGTAACATGTAGGTGATATTTCTCCTCAGCAAAAGTGCCTACCTGATAACCACACACATTGATCGCACTGATCTATCGCATTTGTTACATCAATCTCTGACATAAAGATTCTATATAGCTTGATTAAATCACCAGGGTATTTTTTTTAGAGGAAGAAGCTGTTCTATGCGCAATCTTCCAAAAGAAACAATACTTTTTTTTAAAACAATTGAAATTTTATTTGAGGTTCAACTAGACCGTTCTGAGTACAAAAGGCAAGTGTCCTCCTGTTACATTCACAGTTTCAAGGGAGAGAGAGCATACGAGAAGTTTCCAGAATACTAACTTGTTATTGGAAAGTCATTGGCGTAGATCCTAAATCTTTCTTTCTCAACAGAAGCACGACATTAATGGAACCCCATCACAGGCAGCGAATCTAAAAAGTTTTCTAAATCCTTCTTTCTTTTCCTATAAGAATTTATTAAATCCTTAGTTGTACTTTTTAACTGGCCAGGTGCACCATCCCTTTTTGAAATATTTTTCCAGTAAAGGACTGTCCTCCTATCTAACTATGCCTAAGATATTTAAGTTTATGGTCTTGCATAATCTTATATTAGTGGTTCAGACCTTCTTGAATTGTCTGCGATCATTTCCGTTTTATCGGAAGAATAGCGTAGGTTTCAACAGTGGCATCTCTCTTTCATTTTTCTGTGCTCTTTAGGCTCTACGTAACTCTGTTTACCACTTTTCTTTCCACGATCCAAATAACTATCGCCTTTTTCACTTTGCGTCGTTTCTTATTTTTCCCAGAAAACCAATTCATTTTGTTCAGCTTAGATTCTCTTTTCTGCGTTTTAGTCTACTGAAATAAATTAGTTTCTCCATTAGAATTCGAGCTTTCTGAATATGATACCAATGGCATAGATTTGATATTTTTTTCTATTTACATTTCATAAATAATTGATACAGTGGCAACAGTCTCCACTTCTTTGCTGAGCTTCAACTGGAATAAAAAGCAAATCCGCACTATAACTCTAGTCTCACAAAAGTACTTTATCTTGAATCACACACGTTCACTTTTGTAGAAAAACAACAGCAACGTAGATAGTAATAGAGAAGCACATTGTTCTCAATAGATATGCACTTCTCATCAGCGTCAACATTATCGTCAAAATATGGGTGACAGCAGTTATTCTCAGATAAATCTTACTCCAATGGAGCTAGCAGGGAATACTGCTCACAAATAATTGCGTCATTTTTCATGGTAAGTAAAAAACATACCCTATATGATAAAAATATAATTCATCTCATAAAACTCTTCTGTACAAAATTTTAGAGTGATAGGTTGCCTCCTTAATTATATTAAATACTGTTAATTAATTGATTATGCCCAATAATCTGGAAAATCAATATGGAAACCCGACCTATTTTCGACTTGGAGTCTCATAAAACACATCCATGCAAAATTTCAAAGTGATAGGTTCCTTCCCCTTCGAATTATGTCCAATAATCCAAAAATCCAATATAGCGGCCCGACTAAGGAGTGGGAGAGATCGGAAGAGCG
>QYTT01093261.1:13404-32985 GCA_006980735.1 Dasypogon diadema
GCTTACATGTTTTTTTTTCATCCTTGGTTGTGCTCATAATATCACCTGAAGTTATCATCTTGTAGTATTTCCCTTTGAAATTCATTAATTCTTCATGTGTTCCTTCTTCAACGGCCTTTCCCTTATCAATAAATATAATTTTATCTGCACTTTTTATGGCAGATAATCTGTGCGACACTACTATGGTAGTACGACCTTTTCTTGCCACATCAAGTGCTTCTTGAACTAATCTTTCCGACTGATAATCAAGAGCTGAGGTGGCTTCATCCAAAAGAAGAATTTTAGGGTTTTGAATTAATGCTCTAGCGATAGCGATACGTTGCTTCTGTCCACCGGATAATTGAGTACCCTTTTCTCCAATAACAGTTTGATAACTCTGAAAGAGTGAAAGGAAATTTATAACTCCTTATCTCTTTCCAAAGATACCACTTGAATTCAGAGTTTTTAATTTTTAAGAAGACCTTGCTCTTCTTGCAAAGTGAGCCCTTTTAAAAGTGTTAACTCGCGTTTCATTCGGAACACTAATTAGAACTTAAATCAATTTAGTTATAACTATTTTTATTCCATCTTTATTTATGAACGAGATAATAATAGTTGACCCTATATAAAACAAAAAGATGTTATGAAACTAGATTCTTTATTCAGGAAAAAATAGCTGACTCGCATTACAACTTTGGGACATTATTATTGGAATGTGCTCCGCGAATAACGTTGTAAACGCCATGAAAGCTTTCGAAAACTCTCGCTTTTTGTGTAGAAATAATAGTACTAATTTAAACCACATCACTAACATTATATTTTAGCATTTCATTAAGTTCTAAATGTTGTTTATGTGCCTTAAATTAATAATGGCGTTTACACGTTTTTCGTGGCGCACATTGATCAGCTCTAACTTAATGCAAATTCTGACCAAACAATATTTTCAACTAATAAAAAGAAAACATTAACAAAACAATAATACAAATGGATATCCTCCAATAGCAAAGGTTTCAAGAAATTAGGTTTGGCCAATATTAATAAGTGTTAGAGGTATAAGCAATATTTTTTTGTTGGCGTTTATGGGGGAAATTTGAAGCTTGGAAATTGCAACGGATTTTGCTATGAGGTTTTGTGTTCAATGGCAAAGTTTTTTACTATTAAGCTGGGAACTTTTTAGGTATTAAAAATCATACAGGACATAACAGTAGCCCAGAATGTGTTCAAAAAGGTGAGCGTGAAGAGCTCAGAATAATACTTATATGTATTAGAGAATCCAGAACTCAGAAGAGACCAATCGTTCAAATCACGAGCTTAACCGGATCATCACATTAACTTAGAGCAACTTATATCAGAGCGCTTGTCATGAGGTTATGTTACACAATTCCCTTTGGACTATATGCACTTTTTAATTATTGGGAAGTTCTAATGCCTTCAGTTTTGGCACAGAAACTCATAATAGGTCCTTCACGTCAGTTAAAAAAGATCATTTCAAATTACCTATAAATCTACCAACCAACTATTATTCAGTGTCACATGAAATATTCCAGATCAGAGCAATTTACAATAAAGATGAAAACTGCTTCATAGATAGCTTGAAGGTATTAAATTTAGAGAACTTTTCCGATTATCCGCTGCCATCATTGATGGGCAAATTATCTACACAATGTAAATTTCGCCATTGTCGACGCGTAAATAATGACGTAGTCTACGTCGCAATATTTCACGTAGACAATGTAATATATGTAAACAATGTAGATAATAGATATTGGGTCCTATCTGGATGACCCCGAAATTCAACTCACAAATAATTCTCATTGATAAATCGAATTTGACCAATATTTCGTGACGTCACTCTGGATAAATGGAGCTTGAAACTTTGTCAGAGAAAGAATATATATGGTTTTGATAGAATTCCAATTGGAAGCGAGCAAAAGAGACGTGCATTTTTTTGTGAAATTTTTAGTGTAATAAAATCAGCGTTTATTTTACATGTTAGCGTTCATTTTAGAACTTAAATTTACGTTACTTAGTACAAAATCGACACCACTGAAAAGCTCTGGAAACAAAATGTTCAGAGTGACGTTACAAAATGGCGATTCAATGTAAAAACCTGGCAACCCTTGTTGTCTGTAAACCGTGGAAATTGGTTCAAGTTTTCGATTTTTACTACTGACCTCTAGTAAATAGACCGATCAATTTGCTATTTCATGCAATGTCTTGAATACTATGGACGGAGCTCCCTAAAGCATTCCATTAAAGAATCACGGGGCCAATTTTTGCAATTAGTATATCCTTCTCATTTGCTCTTACAATCGTACAGTGACAGTGGCTGAACAAAATGTTCAGTCCGAATTTCAGTATACTTTTATCATAAGGCAGCATGGATCTAGTACAGGTGTGCCTTACAGGCCCATTCAGGGTGTAGTGATAGATTCAATGGAGTATGAATAATTAAATCTATTTATTTACTTACATTTGGCAGTCCTATAATAAAATCATGAATCCCAGCAGCTTTGGCAGCTTCCTCAATTTCCTTTTGCATAGCATCCAATTTTCCATAGTTTATATTTTCCCCTAAAATAATTTTTATTAATCTGACCTTTCATTATACACTGTTGATACCTATTGTGCCCGCAAATAGGACTGGTTCTTGTCCAACGATTGCAATATTTGATCGCAGCCAAGAAACATTGTATTTCTTAATATCCATTCCATCAAGAAGGATTCGACCAAAAATTGGGTCATAAAATCTTTGAATAAGTTGTATGCATGTTGATTTTCCACAACCTGAACTTCCTACTAAAGCAACAGTTTGTCCACTTTCAATTTTTATATTAATTCCACGCAGAACGACGATGTCTTCTCTAGAGGGATATTTAAAAAAGACGTCTTCAAATTCTATATCGCCTTTCAAACCGTAATTCAAAATCTTTCCGTCCAAAGACATGGGATCTATTTTAGATGTGGAATCAATAATGTTAAAAATTGTTGTTGCTGACCCTCTTCCCATAGCGAACGACTCCAGGAAAGGGGATATTCTCGATATGTTATCAGCACCAACAATGAGGCCAAAGAAAACCTAGAAATACAGCAATATTAATGTAAAAGAATTTGGGGAACTTTATATAATTTCTATATTTTGGATTTATGCATAAAGTATCAGATACTTTTAGGAGAGTATGTAGTTTGTAAAAAATATGTAAGAAATTTGGTTTTTATACATGAAATTTGTATATATTTACAATCATAAGAATTGCGGGAGTGTACTCTTTATCTTCCTTTCCTCGGTCGGCAATTATAAGGTTAACTCCATACCAGAAGGCACCTGCACATGACAAGAAAAGCAGAGAGCGCATAATACCATCACCAACTCCAGAAAAGGCTCCTTTCCGTTGACCTGCACGTCTGGCAGGTATAAGGTATTTCTCATACTGCTCCGCTTCTTTCTTTTCTCCATTAAATGCTACAACAGTCCTGATTCCTGCTAAAATTTCTTCAACTAAGCTACCAGCATTGGAGTAAGACTCTGATTCTTTGATGGTAAGTGTGCTTTGGTACTGTAAATTAGTGTATAATATGAAAACTAGAGATTACATTACATTACAAACAAATAACTTACCTTCGTGATGAAAAAATTAACTATTATAATGATCGGAATATAGGTACTGACCGCAAGAGTTAATTTCCAACCGTAAGCAAAAGCAATTATTATCGTTATGACAAATCCAATAACTAAGTACATAAAATGAGCAACCTTCTCAGACATTGCATCCCGAATTTTTTCCATGTCACTGTAAATTTTAGTTCATTACTTTATGCACTTTTTTATAATCTTTAAAACTAACTCAGTTAATTTAAAAGCAAAATTTTGGTCACTAACTGTGTCATGCCATCCAATATCCTGTCTCATGATAGTATGGAAAAATTTCATTCTAATTCTTGTAATTTGTTTTAGCGCAACATAATTGAATACATCCACTGATACAACGCCGCTTATAAAAAGCACTACTGACGAAATAGTCATGGCAATTCCGTAAGATATTGAATCATTATAAAGTTCCTCGGAATTTTGTTCGCTAGATGCATTTATTCTGAAATTGTATTTATAAAGCTTTAAGTTATGAAAATTGATAAAAAGTGACCTGACTTACAATATTTTTCCACCGCCAAATAGGGGAAGAAAGTATGTTTTTGAATTTGTTCCCACGTTGCTTGATCTATCTACGAGAAGAGCACAAAATTCGCTGTATATTATTATTGCAACTGCCATTGCTAAAGCCTTTACAATCGAAAAAACAAATCCCAAAAATATTAAGAAACAGTCCAAAACTGTTGCGAACTTATAAAGCCTAAAGTAGCCCAAAACTTTTGCAGAAGGCTGCAAAGGTTCCTTATTTTGATGTTCATACTTTTCTAAACCCCTGAAAAAAATTATGTTTTAATTTTCAAATTTTATTTCCGCGGTAAACACACCGCTACATACAAGGCAGACCTTGTATACAAAATATCAAGATACATTTCAATTGCTTGTTTTTCAAAACAACATCAATTTGTAATTCGAAACGACGTTAACAAATATCTTGTTGTACGTTAAATATTGAATAATAATATAAAATACCAGGAATTTTGATTGCGAAAGATCTAATACTTTTTTCAATGACGTTGTTTTTGAACATTATTTCATTTTTAGAGCATTATTAGGCATGTAGACTATTGTTCACTCAATATCACTTAGACATGGGTATTTCCCAAAAATAGTCAACTAAATTTGAAAAATTCGAAAGCGCGAATATTTAAATTTTATATGGAAAATTATAGACAGTGTAGAAAAAAATACCGATTATTCTATTTTACGAATTCAACTTTACAAATAAAATAATAATAATGAGTTTCCCTTCTAGCCCGGAAGGCGCACTTCTCAGCGTATAGTCAAGAAAAATTTACCCATCTCCGCATTAAGCGTTCACACACTTCGAAGAAATGTGTTAAGATTAGGCTCCCCTACAAGCATGCAACACGTAAGAGTTAGCAAGGTTAGTCACTTCGATAGGACAAGGGAAAATGAAAGTGATTAGTATAGTTAATATTTAGCATGCATCACATGATCACGAAAAGACGATTTCTTAATAAACTCTTAGATACATCTAAATCAAACTGTTCCACCGCACAATTGACCGCCGCACACATGCGATTAATAGGCTCATGCTTACCATAGTCCTGGAGAAATTTAAATGCAAAAGGGGGACGTTCCTCAAGTTGCGACTGTTAGTCCTGAACAACACTATGTCATGGAGCACCGTAGAGTCAACCTTGAAGTTTAAGAGTTGGTGGATAAAAACTATATCGGCCACCCTGCGTCGTTTTTCCAAAGAAATCATGCCAAGAAGATTAAGCCGTTCGCGATACGGTGGAAGAATTACAGGGTCGTTCCAAGGGAGATCCCTAAGCGCAAATCTAACGAACCTGCACTGAACAGACTCAATACGACCAATGTGGACAGCGTAAGAAGGATTCCATACTTGCGAAGCATGTTCAAGAAGTGGCAGCACGAACGAGTTATATAATGTTAAGAAAATTTGAAGATCTGAGAACTCTTTGGACCAGCGCTTGATGAAGCCCAACATGGAATTACTCTTGGAGACAATATAGTTAATGTGCGAAACAAAATCCAGCTTAGGATCAAGCTTCACGCCAAGGTCATTAACAGATTGTACACGAGGAATATTGACTGTAGAAAACGTGTAGTCATAGGTAATAGAGTCACGTTTTCTGTAGAATGACATGACTTCACATCTATTTATGTTAAGTTCCAAGTCATTGTGCCCGCACCAAGTATAAAAGGTATTTAAGTCCTCCTGAAGGGAGGCACAGTCACTAAGATTATTAATGAAGGAAAGAATCTTTATGTCGTCAGCATAAATTAACACCTTGGAATGCGTCAAAAGATGCACAATATCGTCAATCGCAAGGAGAAAAATCAGGGGGCCAAGGTGACTACCCTGAGGCACACCGGATGTCGCCTCTATGATCCTCGACCGAAAACCACGAAAGAGAACCTGATAGGATCTTTCAGACAAGTACCAGTGAATCCACTTCAAGAGTAAAGCAGGAAACCCTAATTTATGCAACTTGAGCATAATGACTGAATGTGATAATTTGTCGAAAGCCTTACTAAAATCTGTATAAATACAGTCAGTTTGCAAATTATTACCAAAACCTGTAATGGTGTTAGAGGTAAATTCAAGTAAGTTTGTGGTAGTAGACCTACCCGATACAAAACCATGTTGAGCAGCCGATAGAACTCTTTTGAATTGTAGAGATAACTGGGAGTGAATTATAGATTCCAGCAGTTTAGGTATACAGAATAATTTGGCTATTGGTCTCTAATTAGAAATCTCGTTCTTATAACCTTTTTCGTGAATAGGTATGATGAAGGAGGTTTTCCATAGTTTTGGAAAACACCCGCTACTAAGAGACCTTTGATAAAGAATGCGCTGAGGGACAACCAAAGCCTCGGAACGTGATTTAACCACCGCCGGAGGCACTCCGTCAGGACCCGCAGTGAAATCAAAGGCAAGTTTGTCGATATGAGCAATAATGATTTCATCAGAAATGAATGAACAAACTCACATACCAAATTTCAGCTTTTTACGTTGCTTCGTTCGCCGGTAATCGTGTTGACAGACGGACGGACAGACGGACAGAAGGGCAGACGGATAGATGGACGGACGGACATACATAAATCGACATGACTTTTGATCCTGAGTAGGAATCTAGTAATTTTTATGGGCCTACGATAACTCCTTCGTGGTTATACCAAGACCTTAAAAACTGTCGCTGTATGTATTTTTTGACGAAGAACACATAAATTTTGTAATCACTGCTACATCAAGGAAGTGAACCTTGCCTATATAAAAATTTATGAAGCATTATTATTTATTTATTTATTATTATTGTTTAAAAGAGAGATTATAATTAAATTTTCTAAATTCTATTCTTAATTATGAAGTGACGAAAAATAGTTAGTACAATCTACATTTAGCATGACTTTGTTCGATAATGGAGTCATAAATCCAGTAAGATAAGATACATATCATTTTTGTTGACTTTTAAATCTCAGAATTGTGTCCTTGAATGCAATTATGTAGATTTGACGTAACACAAAAAGAAGTAAAATGACACAATTAATCTCTAGTCTAAAGGTTAAGATCTCTAGGCAATATAGTTTATGTTTCAGTTCTACAACGAGAGGTAAATGGAGAATAACCCTAAGTTACCTGCCATCGTTTAACTTTGAAAATTTTCGTGGAGTACCAAGATGATGACCCTTTGAGTTATTAAGCACAATATAATTTTTTAGCTGTGGTTTTTGATCTATTTTTAATCTTTTTTAGAATTAGAATAACAGTAATAAACAGTAGTATAACAGTAATATTTAATACCATTCCTTTGTTTTTAATACTATGTATGTTTTTGCTTTACGAATTATTTATATATAAAAAAAATTGCCCTCATACCTAAACTAAATGCCGCAATGTTGCTCCACTATGGCGAAGCCTTTCGACTCAGCTATTGAAAAAATAAATTAGTGATATAGTAGTGAACCCTTTCGAAGAGTGATTCCTTACATTACGCAAAACTTCCACCAGATGATGGCAAACTAAAGAACAACGAAAAAAGCTATAATTGGTTTGGACCAATTATGCTATATCCTAGACGTAGGAAAGAAAAGAAAATAATGCGTATGTAGTTAACTGTCCGCGGCTACTTATTCTTACATATTCGCAGCTGGCCTTCAAATCTGCAGGGAGTACTACTATCCGCAACCTGTGGACGCACTCTTTAGTTTTAATTTGCCATTTCGTGAATATTCCGTTGATCTGTAGTAAACCAATATTGGACCATTTTGAATCTCCAAAATTTGACTCCAGATTCGAAATCAGCGACCTACAAAAACCCATATGGACTTATTTCCATGGTAATCGAGAAAATCTTGAAAAAGGCAACATTTACGACCGCCATGTTAAATTCTTAAGTGTTAACATTAAATTCGTAATCATCAGCTCCAAAAACCTATATTTCCGTCATTTTGCCAACATTCCATTGACGTTTAAAAAATCTTGTCCACCATATTGGATCCTCGAAAAAGTATATATGCATATTTTCATGACGTTTGCAAAAGCTTTTGAAAAAAATGTACATTTCCGACTTTAAAAAATAAAACTTTCATGCGGCAGCCCTCTGAAGGAGTTGGCCGATTTGGTTAATTTTCTGCCACGATATTGTACGAAAATGTATCCCACCATATATTATCTTTAGAGGAAAAAGCAAGAAGCCAGAATTCAAAGATGGTTTGCCTCCTACCTCAAAAGTTACATACATAAACACACGCATATTTTTATCCTAGATAACAGATCACTTTCTGCTAGATATTGTGTTGTGCCAAGGTCCTCCAATCTACAAGCCATAAACAAGGAAAAGAGTGAGAACATTGTACTCTTTTATGAATTTTGTACCTCAAATGGATGGTATGGATCTCGAAGTGGTTCCAACAAAACAAGCCCATTTTATGATTAAATCAAAATCTTGGTATTAAAAAAAACTGTATTTTATTTGGAAAATAAATTTTCCGGTCTTGTTGGGACACCACTTATATTTACTTATAATGAGACTCTCCTTACTTTGTGTTCCTACTTTTGATATGTATAGTAACGAATACGGATGGAATATTCAAGTTTACACTAGAAAAGCACCAAATTGCCAACCAGAAGTCAATCACGGGAATTGAGTTGTTTTAGAGCGTGGATTAGTGCAAAGTAAGAGAAGAACTCAGTTAAGAAGCCCCGTAAATGCCCACACTAGCCCATAGCCCCCAAATTATGTAATACGCCCCACAGAGGAAAAGGGTTAAATAAACATTCATTTGAAGCTGCATTTAATAACTATAGTAACTTTGAGAATAAAGGTGGGGAGAGGCTCATGATATTAGTAATGTAGTGAGATAAAGAGCAAGGTATCAACATTAGAGAAAAAGCGTATGTAATGTATCCTGTATTAAGCACATATGAAATCAGTGAGATATTGATAAGAAGATAAATATTATGAGAGGCTTTGGTAATATTTAAGGATTTGTCATATTCCGTCGTTCGCGCCAAGGCAGTAAATCTGCGACATCTATCATTTGTCATGGAAAAGTAGTCCGAAAGCCAGGATAAAGTGCAATCTTCCGGCGACAAAAGGGCGACGGCAAGCTTAGCGAAATGGTGCTGAAAGAGTGGAGGAAAAGACGGATTTTCAACCGGAAAGGAACTAGACTAGAAGGTCGCTATTTGAAATGGTAGTGAAAAAAACAGAAAAGTAGAGAGAAGACGTAAGACGAACAGAAGAAATTGAATCAACAAGGTGAAAATTTTAAAAAGGGACTTGAAGAGAGCATTAAGAAGGGGTGAAGGCAGAAAGGCCTGTCGTCCGAAGGAGCAGGTCCATCGAAAAGGCAGTCTAGAGTGTTACGCACCTTTCTGTGCGTAAACGTTTTCCCCGGTTAGCGTTGGAGAAGGTGTGGGCTATTTTATGCGCTGAGCCTGAACACCTGGGCGCCACGCGGTTTTGTCACCTGAGACCACGAACTCAGTAACCCAAAAGCGGTAAATCTAGAACAAAATTCGAACCCTTATGCAAAGCGAAAAAAACAGGACACTACTAACCCCGATTACCTAATGGCCAGCAAGGTTATGCACACTTTGGAATCACTGAAAAATTCGCATTCGTGGACATGTTTGAGAAAATGAATTCAAAACATAAAAAAATAATAATAATAAAATAATAAAAATATTTAGGAAAGGATACTTATCTTTTCTTCGAGTCCCGTCCTCTCTTGTTTCGGCCTCCTTACACCACCACTCCTTTTGACTTCTTGCTTTTTTCTCGCTCCTTCTGCTTCCCCCTCGTATTCCTTGCCGCAAGTTTTACTAATTTTTCCTTTTTATTTTCCGCTACTCGTAACTTTTCTTCAAGATATATCCTCGTTTTTTTTTATTTACCGCACTTTCTGCTTCCACCAAACTTTAGAAAAGAGACTGAGCGCTTCACCTACCGAAGCTTTTATTGTAAAACGGCCACGGGCACTTCCGCCCCCTATTCCGTGAACTTTCTCGAATTGGTAAAATCGGTTCAAAATTTTTAATTTTTGTTCTCTCATTTCCTCTTAAAATGTTCTTCGTAATTGCCTTAACTTTCTGGTTATTCGAAAAAAAATTTCCTTTGCTTAGTTTCGCAGATTTTATGTTAAAAAGGCGACAGGTGACAGTTGGCCTCGGGGGTCTGTGATTTCTTCCAGTTAGGTATTTCCGGGGCGAAAGGCATACAAAATTATTCTTCGAGTTACTCCCAGTCCATTTTTATCATTTTTATGCTTGGGAAAATAAAGTTCGTCTCTAAATTTGTCAATGTTTTGTATCGGTTGTCAGGTTAAGTGAGTTGTTATTTGTGTGGTATTTGAGGTGCAAACCGAAACAGGTGAGCTAATTTTTTTAATAATTGCGTTATATGAATGTTTACCAGTACCATTTCCTCATTTCAGGACTCCAATTTTAAGTTCCTGTGCAACTCCGTGCCTTACATTTAAGAAAACTAAGGTAAGTAGAAAAATATTTGCCTAATTTGTTACAATGTAACAAACCTAAATCTAATTCCAGATTCCCATGCTTCCATTTTATTATTGCAAATATTGCTCCGGATATAATCTTGGAATATATCGGGATGCGACAGTGGACAGAAATTAGTCCTTTGCAAAGATTGACTTGCTCCTTCCTCTTACAGGCGAAGTATTTTATCGTCCTCAAGGGCAAAGTAGGTAAATTCTACTTTTATTCTTCCGATCTAAGGTATAACTAACTTTATAGACGACGTGATTCCACAAGGAACGTGATCTCGCAAGGAGTGAGGAGCGGAAAGCAAAGGACGAAGATCGTGTTAGAGGACCAGCCAACGCGTACTACAGAGGACTATAGGTAAGCTTTCCTTCCAACGGGTTTCTTCGTTTTGCTCTTATCTTTTAAACTGAAAGTTAAACAAAAATCTTTTGCAGAATCACTCAAATCAATTGGAAAGGACCAGGAAAACATACACATAAACAGGTAATGTCTTTTATTAACTTTATGCGAAGCTTTACTCAATAATTCTTTATTGCAAACATTACAAACCAATTAGGCTAATACGTTTCTTATGTAATTATAAGTTGTGGTAGGCAGGTTAGTCTTAAGCTTAACATGAAATTTGGAAAAGTGTTTGATAATACACAGTTTTAGATGGTGTCGTTTAAACAGCACGAACCTAAATGCAGCCATCCCTTAGTATCCCTAGGGACCGTTGCAATGTTCCAAAGAAAAGTAGAATCCTACTACTTTTGAGTACTAAGTACCATAATAATGAATTGAGCATTGAAAAGCATTGAAAAGCATTGACTAGAATAAGGCAAAAGGAGGAATTGACACGTGCTATCAAGTGATACAAACATTTAATACAAAACGTGGAGTTTGGCGCGCGTCTATGGCAATATTATTTTATATTTTGGATATTTCTGGTATAAATTCATTTATCTTATATAAAGAAATCAAGTCCGATGGCAACTTTTATTAAAAAAGTTGCCTCCAAAGATATACTATCAAGAAGTCATGAATGATATCAATATTCAACTCGAACCATCCAAAAGCCGACCCTGCTGCCAAAGTTCTTATGGCTTAATAAATATTCCGCAAGTTACGAGAAGTGTTTGAAATTTTGCTGTCCAAATAATATTTACCAAAATTATTTTGTGTCTTTGTAAGTGTTTGTATTCTCTTCTCCTTATCTTTGATTTCACATTCCCTCCTTTTCAGGAACAACAAGATAAATGTAACATAAGTTATTTATGCAGCCACCAATTTTAGTGAAATGGCACTCTCATTATAAAGTTTTTCTCCCGCTCTTTTTAAAATTTCATCTCTTTCGCTTATAACATTTTAATTTTCGAGTAGTGATATACAGGGAACTGGGGTTAAACAAATCTTACGGCCTGATTAAAGCGGAGAACGTAGCGCGTCCCGTTTAAATTAGGTCTGAAATGGGTGTTTAGTCGCGGTATTTTAATGAAAATAACTTTTTAAATTTCTAGGAATAACGGATATAAAAATTTATTTATCTATATATTAATTATACAAAGAAAGCTCCCGGTTCCGTATTTCAGCCACTTTTTTTTATAAGGAGTTTCATCGAGCTTTTCTTGAAATTTTATAATAGCAACACTGATCCGCATCAGTTCGGGGTTGTGTTCATTACTTTGGGGTTGCGTTCCTGGGTAACTTTGTAGTTAAATTCGGTGTTTGCCACCGATAAGTATGCAATACATGGATTTATTGGAACTTTTTCTCATTTCCTCTATTATCTTAACCATTTATTGCATAGTATGGATCTGTTCAAGATTTCAGTTTTTGCAGTGACTTTTAAGGGCTAAACAGAAGAGATAGAGAAATGTCCATTTCTGCATGGTAAAATATTTTGCATGTATCATTTTAATTCTTGCTTGCATGAGAGGTTTAGGCCTACAGGGGACACCTCCAAAAAAACGCGCCTCTTGCCTTACCTCTAGGGTGGTGTGGAAAAAAGCTTGAAATTTAAGGTGAAAATTTAGGGAACATATAAAAACGTTATGCCACTCATATTCAATTTGTGCAATTGCACAGGGGTCTCCTAGTAATAATATAATTAGAGTTCAAAAGCTTTGAACTGATGCGGAAAAGAATTTCTGTGATCTCAAAATAGATTCGTAGATACGTAAATTCTATTAAATCAAAAGAGAAAAAGAAATATCCATTTCTCATGATCTTACAATGTTGAATTTGTACGGGAAGTAATTGAAAAATGGCATTCATATGTAACGTACTTGGTCTTACTGCCGACATCTATGCATGGATTTGATTCATTTCGCACCATTCATACCAAGTCAAGCGATAAAGTTGGAAAATTTATTCGCTCATATGTTGGACAGCGTAAACATAACAACTTCAAACATGCGGTGAGCGTATAAAGCTTTGAAGTTCTTGCTTGACTTGGTATAAGTGTTGCGAATCGAACCCAATTTTAGAAATGGGCTGTGTCTGAACGAAAAAAATTTAAGTTTTTAATTAGAAAAGATAGAAATATTTTTACATAGTTAGTTTCCTAAGGCGTCAAGGTTTTAAACTGTATCTCAGTTTCTTTCATAGGTATTTCATACTTTTTGTGAGAAGGCGGATTGAACGAAATAATTTTTCATATTCCGATAAGAATCAATGGAAAATTAAGTACGAATTGTACACAATTCTGCACATTTAAAGATTTTGCTGTCCAAACAATAGGTATTGCATAGCATAGGCCTGTTCAAGTTTTCAGTTTTGCAGTCGATTGCAACGTCTATGTGTGTAGTTAACTATCGTGACCAGATTATCACATTTTTCACGTCAAATATTTTTTCTACAATTAAATGCATATTGTACCCTAAGTGTCAATACAGAAAAGCGCTTGTTTTTTAAAACTGTATAAAAAATCTATTTCACTTAGTCCAAAAAATTATTTTCAGGTTCTTAAGTGTTACATAATGCATGTCGTTGACAACATGTCCTGCAATTATGGGTGATGTTACTCTAGAGGACGGAATTAGTTGGAGTTTAATTTACCGCAGAATATAATATGAAATAATATAATAATAATAATATAATATACATACGTAATACATATGGCTTTATACATATTTTTAATTGCAGGACTGTGGAGTTCACTTGCAAGAATTTAGTTCGTACGCACATGAATTTCAGCCTATTTTAATCTATATGAATTTTTGATATGAATTTTTTTAACTCCTGAATTAATTAAATTATGAATTAAAATTTGTATGAGTTGCGATTTGAATTTAAATCACAAAGAAAATAATATAGTGTAAAGTAAGTTTTACTTCGCATGCAAAGTGCACTAGGCTTCTGAAAACAATCCCTGGTGGCAGAGAAACGGACACTTTTACAATAATAATAAAAGTAATAGGGAGTTTTTCTGTAAATGCACAGGTTTTTCTAGCTCTTCCTTTGACTTCCTGTATTCTGTCGCCATCAGTTCCCTGTACGTCTCTTCTACGCAATTACCACTAACAAGGCTCAAGAGCAGACATTTGAAAAAGTACGCCTTTTCCTTTCTTACCTGTGCTTTTCACATAATCAACTGTACACGGTTGTGTCGTGAGCAGTTTCTGCCGATTCGCTTCGCATTCAAATCTTTCCCGGAGTGAAACAAAATGTTTTCCCTAAAAGAAGCTATTACAGACATTTTTCGCGGAGCTCTTGCATAACTATCACAGCCATTTTTCTAATTGATATCATTAATTTCCTTATCTGTTCCCCTAACACGAAAAAATTAAGCCTATGGTGAGGAGTCGTCTTGCCCTACCGTAAGATGATGAGGAAGTCCTCAATATCACTTTCCTTACCTTCTGTGCAATTGCACAGGGGGTTACACTAATTTGTAAGAATTTCCTTGTGAAATTATCCAAAAATGATATAAAATTCTTTACTACTCGTTGTAGTGTCTGTGTCAGGCAAGTCGATCGGCGCAATGACGATGATCAAGTTAACTTGCTGTGGTCAAAACACTTTCTTTTCACCTAGAAAACATTTTCTATTCACGTGGATATTTTTCAAGTGTTCTTCCAACTGAATTTTACTTCAAAATTTAATTCAGCTGAAATGTTTGTGCCCACCAAGTGCCTTCATCTTTAGTTCAAATGCATTCAAATTTAATTTGTGGGTTCCGATGACGGCATTCTGGTATGGAGAGGGCCAAAGTAAGAACTAGGAGTGTTCATGAGGTGCAGATATCGTGATATATCAAATCAAATGATATTAAAAGCTTGCATATCGCTGTGTTGATAATATCAATCGAATATTATCGATATATCATAAATTTGAAATTGCATTCGAAAGGAAGGTGTTCATCTCAAAAATAGAAAATATTTTGACTGCTCCACCTGGGGCTTAGCGATTGGGGGCGCTGGATAGGGGGTGGCGAGGTTTGGACAGAGTCGGAACGTTGTTAAAGGTCTTTGGTGAGAGAAGGAATGGTCTCAACGTTTGTTATTTGAATGCGCGGAGTGTAAGGAACAAGGTTGACGAGATTAGGGAGGTCTTTCTTAAGCCCAACATGCCTGCAATCTGTGTCAGTGATAGCTGGCTAAATGGGAATGTTTTATCGGCGTCGGTATCTTTGCCGGGTTATAGTTTGCATCGACGTGATCGCGTTGGGCGTGTTGGGAGCGGCGTGGCTGTTTATGTCAGGGATTATCTTAGCTCTAAAGTAGTTTCTGCTTCTAAAATCGAAGGAATGGACTTTATATGTGTCGAAATTTCCCAGAATAATAGAAAATGCTTGCTCGCCTGCGTGTATTGTCCTCCTAATCACTTTTCTGCTGTCAACGCTTTTGAATTCGAAGACTCTGGGTCAATAAATACTGAGGAGCTCTTATCTAGTTGTTGTTCTCTCCCCTGGGAGAATATTTACTTTCTTATTAGTGCTGAGGAGAAGGCTTCGATGTTTGTTGACCATATCAACAACCTACTCAACGACTTCGCTCCTGTTAAAACCCTAACGGTTCGCCCGGACAGAATTCCTTGGTTTTCGCATGAGATTCGACGGTTGATCGAGGAACGAGAATTCCTTTACAGGAAGTTCCTTGCCCCAAGGAGCGAGGTGAATCATGCTGCTTATAAAAGAGTACGAAACCTTGTTGTTGTTACCTCAAAAATAAGAGCGGCGAAAGGTGAGTTCTTCGGCGGAAAATTTTGAATCATCCTTCCTCCTAAACAGCTGTGGAGCAACCTTAGGAAATATGGCGTGCACAGCGATACATCTACAGATTGTGGACTGGATCCTAATATCCTTAATGCATACTTTAGTGCTGTTGGTTCCTGTAGTACCGCTACCCAACTTTCTGAGACTGAATATCTCGCTGATGGCTTTAGTTTCAGGTGTGTCTCCCCTGATGAAGTATATAAAGCGCTCTACGGCATAAAATCCGAGTCAACTGGCCCAGATAACATTCCACCGAAATTTATAAAACACCTTTTACCCAGTATCCGGAATATCTTGACTCATATTTTCAAGAGTTGTTTGACAACCTCAGTGTTCCCACGCATTTGGAAGCATGCCACCGTACTACCTGTTGTCAAAAACTTATCTGGATCCGAAGTATCTGACTTCCGCCCCATTAGCATTTTATGCTTCCTAGCTAAAACACTAGAAAAACCTATGTGCACTCAGCTGCTAGGTCATTTTAACAGTTGCAATCTCCTAACGCAGTGGCAATCGGGATATCGTGAGCATCATAGCTGTGAGACTGCCTTATTGAAGCTTACCAATGATATGCGAACAGCACTCGATAAACACGAAATTTGCTACTTGGCTTTCTTAGACTATTCTAAAGCGTTTGATAGCCTCTAATTAACTCCAGTGTTCCTCAGGGCTCCATACTGGGACCGTTGATGTTTAGCGCGTTCATCAATGACCTGCCCGAGGTTGTTCAGAACTCCAGCATTCATATGTATGCAGACGACGTCCAACTATACATCTCCAGGCCTGTCGGTTTGGTGGAGGACTGTGCCTCCAGATTAAACGATGATCTGCAGAGCATGAGTATTTGGTCCAAAAATAATTACCTCAAGTTAAATCCGAACAAATCCAGCTACATCATCCTCACGCGACCCAATGTTGACACATTTGATTTTCCTTCCATAACTCTAAATAACATCACGTTAAATTGAGTTGCCAAGGTAAAAAATTTGGGAATAATGATTAACAACTCGCTTTCTTGTTGTGACCATGTCAGTGCTGTCTTGGGCAAGGTGTACATATGAGACGCTGAGACGACTCTGGATTTTTGCCTCACTTCTCCCCATTTCAACACGACAAAGACTTGTTAGGACTCTCATTCTCCCATTTTTCACATTTGGCCACCTATGGATGCCGCTTGTTCTAACAAAATCAACGTCACGTTTAATGACTGCGTCCGATTCGTTTTTGGTCTCCGTCGCCGTGACCACATTTCCCCGTACCGCTTGTCTATATTAGGATGTCCATTGCAGTCCTACTTAAACTACAGGTTTTTATGTTTTGTTCATAAGATGATTCAGACCAAAGAACTTGCCTACTTTCCTGAACACATTTGCTTCTTGCACTCATCCAGACGCCGTGATATGCTATTACCGCGTTTTAACTCTTTAGTTGGTGAACTTTCCTTCTTTGTTCAGGCATCTAGGTCGTGGAATGTCCTGCCTCATGATGTTCAGCGCGTGAGCTCCATTGGGATGTTGAAAAAGAGCCTATTTGAACTTATATCCTCCAACTAGGCATCATTGGTCAGCACACAGATTCAACATGTCTTCGGCCTTATTTTATCTTTGTTCGTCTTTTTCTATTCTTTTGTTAGTATGATAATCTGTTTTTTTTTTAATTGGTGTGTTAACTCCTATAACTTTTTCCAAGGTTATTTAAGTACAAGTTTAAAAGATTAATGTGAGTCTTGTTGTACTGCTATCCAAATAAATTAATTGAATTGAATTGAATTGAATTGTTGCGTTTATGAATAGTTGATATTCCAATAAATATTATCTATATTTATGTTGAACAAAACTTCGCAGTAGAAAAATGCATATCAAAAATAATAAGCATTACAATAGCCAAAACAATTTATTTCTTTAAAGTTGTATAAAAACATAAACGTTCAATAAAACAAGTATGAACTTTGTACTCAGTAAGAAAAAAATATATATAACAAGCAAGAAGCCATTTTAATTATATTTTACCTTTAAAAAATAGTTTTTTTCCATAGAAATTAGGATCAGCAGCCGTGATAAGTGCTTTCTAGTCATCTTACTCCTATTATTACTGAGTAGGGCAGCCTGGGAGAAAACACTTTCACAAGGAACAGATGAGCCCATTATTGTGGCAGCTATTTTATGTAATTTAGGAAATGCTTCTTTATAATTTTTCCAATATTTTGGCGGATCTGAGTTTAATTCTGCAACAGCAGAAGTTAAAAAAGAACTCAATTCCAGCTCATAGTTTTGAGTTTTAGCTCCTCCTAAAGATCTTTAATGCCTACAACTGCACAGGTAAAGTTATCGATATTACAGATATATCAGAAAGGAATTATCAATGTAAAATATCATAAAAATTGAAGGAAAATATCGATATATATCATAAGCACTCCCAGTAAGAATTTGAATCCAAGAACTTATTGCAAACGGTGAAGCGTGGGAGTGGCGGAGTAATGGTGTGAGACTGTATGTTGGCCTATGGGTCTGGAAACTTAGTGATATTTAATGGAATTATGAATTGGGCTATGTACTTGCGGATCTGAAAGGATAACTTAATGGAGAGTGCAACGGAACTGCCGATCTGAGAAAATTACTATTTTCAACAAGATAACAATTCCAAGCACGCAGCTCAAAACGTGTCCTTTTGTTGTATCCACATATGCTCGTCACCCTCCGTACATAATGCCTGAGGCAGAATACAAATCGTAGTATGCTTATGACGTAAAAATTACATAGTCAATACTGCTGTACCATGTACCTTCGACCATTGTGATCCAAACGATTAGGCGAATCTTATAAGATTCTAGAGGAAAATATTTAGAAATTTTTTTCTTAACCCTTTACTACCCAGTGGACACATTTGATGCCATCGGAAAAAAATAAGCTGTAAATCCTGACTTGCACAATGACGTCATTACAGTTACAATGGTTGTTATCTGGTGAAGAGTACATGTTAAGACAGTTTGCTGCCAGTTGGATTTCTCAAAGTTTACTATCGACAATTTTAGAAGCGATTGCTCTGAGCAGTGTTGAAAAAGTGTTTTAAAATATAAGTAAAAACTATTCTTTTTTATTATTTTGGTGCTGATGTTTGCTTTGAATACTGTAAAGGTTTATATTTTTCCTGAAAAATAAATATAATAGCTTTTATATCACACGTTGCAAAATTCTTGAAATTTCGTTAGTAAACTTTTGTGGCAATAAATGTCTCCATTAGAAACTAAAACTATATTTTTATGGGGAGTATAATAGAAAAAGATGTGGTCTGCAATTTCATGAGGTGTTACAGCTTTCAGAAGAAGGAAAAAAAGAAGACAGCAACTCCTTTAGAGATATAGTAATTTTGCCTCCTTTGAAGTGGAAACGTTTGCTAATGAATAGAGGCATAAAGCAAGTGGAAAACTATGAATTCAACCAGAAGAGATTTAATCGCATACCTGATTTCTAAATGCCCCCTACCAGCCGCACTCCAGCATAAATAATGACGGTTTGCTTCGAGAACAAATAAAAACAGCAAAGAATGCTTTTATAAATATTTTTACAGATGTGGAATTGAAGTGATTATCATTAAGAGTGACCAAGGATGAAATCATAGTTATTTTGGGAATAATGCTACTCTATAGGGGCTATAGGGGCGTTTCACAAAGGAAAGTGAACAATCAAATGCCTTTTCATTTATCTATATATTAATTATACAAAGAAAGCTCCCAGTTCCGTATTTCAGCCACTT
>QYTT01093262.1:0-23480 GCA_006980735.1 Dasypogon diadema
ACGTGTTTCATTTTACCTTAGATAAAACCACAGAAAACTGTCTTATCACCATGTATTAAATTTATTTCAATACTACACCCGCATATACATACATTTATTATTTACATCAACAATTCCTATACATTTTAAGTACTACTGGCAACCACAATTTTCTGCAACGATATGTCTGAACATTTTTCGATTATAAGACGAATCACTTAGGATATATATGACGGATAATGAACTCAATTGAGTCGGAGCACACTGTGGTTTGGGTATGTGGGTATGTTTTAAATGCATAAGGGTTTGTACAATAGCATGATTTGTAGGATTTACTCCAGCACCCAACGGGAAACTACAATCTCCACTGCAAAAAAAAGCTTCAAATCTTTCGGGAGCTATAATCCAGTTCTAGAAATAAAAAACGATATATTTTATTTAGAAAAAAGAAAAAAATATATATACTACATGATGTGGCGAAAGTCTTACCCATCCAAGTTGTTTGAAGTGAACTGTGAAATTCATTCGTTGACACACTTTAGGTGCATGTAGTCGTTGACCAATTGAACTGTAGGCAATATTACGTTTATGGCGATTATTTCTTACAGGTGGTACTAACTATAGGGAATATTTCAATGTTCAGAAAAGAAGTATGTAGCGGATATTCCGACTAACTTACCTCTGGTCCCTTGAAGCAGCCCACCATAAATGGCTTATATTTCTCTTCACCAGATATGTCAACAAGTCCAATCTCCTTTTCTGAATGGATCATGCCTTCCGAAAGATTTGCCTTTATACACAATCCAAAATCTCCTTCTGGATTTGAAAGCCATATTTTCAAGTAATTTGTAATATCAAATTTCAACCATCCGCGATAGGTTGCCTTTACATTAACCTGATCTATAGCATTCGTGTCATCTAAGCACTTATTCGAAATAAGAAAAACACTTATTGTAAAAGTATCTTCTGGCTTATAATTGTTCGATGAGACATCTTTATATATCTTCAAGTCAGCTGTGTTTAAAAGGAGCTCCTTTGATACACCACTTACATCAAAGAAAACTTGCATTGTTTTATCGAGTTTGTCGTTATTGTTACCTACGAGAATGTACACTATAAAAATCATTAATATTGTTAAATTTACATTTACTTTTGCTTAAAAATGTCATGATGTTGTTGCATCGCTCAAATTCCATAAAGTCTTCATCGGTGATTAAGTTGTTTGAATACAGAGTAGAACGCAAGTGTCTCTTACTTGCTGATGAACTTTTAGATCGCCTATGGTCGCTTTCCTCTGCTTTCATCAAAAATTCCAGAGCGGAATTGCTAACATAAGAAAATATTTTGATTTATTATATTTAGATACATCGAAGACAAAACAAGAAAAGGATTGAGCATATTTTTTGCTGACATTAGATAAAAAGTAATGATCAATCCGTAAGAAATGGGTTATATATTAAAAATAAAGAAAAGCAAAAGCAGATTTTAAACTAATCTATATTAATAAAGAATGGAGAAATAACAATATCTAACACGGATCACTATAATCGCCTTTTATATCCAGTAGAGAAAAGATATTCTAAAATCTCCGCTGGCAGTAACATGCTCTGCTCAAAATACCCACCTCAGTTTTAAATTGATAGAATATCAAAGACTTCATGTAATATTAGGAATATCCCTAACCTAATATATTAAAATATAGCTGAAACTAAATTTACCTAAGCAATGCACATGCTTCAATCAATAACAGTTATATTTATATATCTATTAATATTTTATTAAATAGACTAACAGACTAAACTGGAGACCATCGGATGTTAGAAAAATTTGTTAGATTGTTTTTCACGTTATCAACAGATCCAATTACAACATCATAGTCAAGTAGAATTTAATGATTATGATTAAATATTTTAATTGAAATTCATTTGAAATGAATCGACAATTTTTAAAATTTTTCATAAACTAAAGAACTTCTTAAAGGACAACTTTGTTAGTTTTTACTCTTTTGAATATAAATATTATGTTATTATGTCAATGTTATAAATAGGTTACCTTCCTGTAAGGCCTTCATTTACCCGATTTGGTTGAGAAATGCCTAAAACTTCCAAAATTTCTTCTCCAAAGTATTTTTCTTCTTCGTTTACATTCTCCGAAATGGAAATCACTTTCATATTGAATAGTACAGCGAAACACAAAACTATTCTTACACAAAACATATTTATCACGAAAATATTGTTTCGTCACGTTTTAAAACAAATCAATACCGCTTTTAGTTGAAGAAAGTTCTAATACATCATCCGATCTGTGCACACATCCACGGGTTCAAACTGTAACTGAATCAAATTTCACTCTCGAGTACATTTCAATTAACAAATGATTTTATTATCCGGCAGACATGGTCCATGCTAAATCTTTACATACACACATTTAACTAACAGCGGTCGTTAGAGTGGTAGTTGAAAACCAAATCCCGAAATTAGTTGCTGGAAGACATAAAAAATTAAAATGCAACAGACCTTAAATAAAAACAAATTTCTGCCTTAGTAAATCCTTCCAGTAGGTACATCTTCGGGTCTAAGGAGTTTATGACCCATTTTGCTGAAATTAGATATAATTTGAAAAACATGTCCCTAAAACCTGAAGGATTAATATGCACAAGCTGTAAAGGAGGGGCTGCAAAATGTCGGCTTATTATTTTTCGAAAATAACACCATTTCATTATTGAAGCAGTCCGCCTTAGGGTAAAATTCAGAGTCAAAGGCAAATTTTATTGATTTCAATATAACACGGCTGCAATTCTTAGAAATTTATTAATACAACAGCGTTATTAACTCTTTGGGTATCCGTATATTTATTATATTCGATATCATGTATGGGTCAAATTTAGTGATTAAAATTTGGCCCACTTCCCGTTATCCAATCGAGTTGAAATTTTGCAAACAGCTTTAGTTCTGATGACAATATAAGCTGTGTTTTTTTGCTCAACATCTAGATCTGTAGGCAAAAAAACGATCGGTAATAAGTTGCAGTATTTCAAACGCATAAATTTTATTTGTTTTTTGTAATACTTACAATCTTATATCATACATGTTTGCTCACTTTTAAGATCACTCTTTAAGTTTGATAAACAATAGTACCAATAGCTAAGACCAAGAAAGTGCGCCTATATGTGGGATTTAGTACTAATTTTCGGATCTTTAAAGATCGAGATCTTGGTTGTTGTTGCAATTACGTGTCTAAGAGATTTTTTATTTCTACTGTTGATTTATGTAACATATTGTGGCTATTACATTCATCCTGATACAAAAAACTAAAACGACACTATAACATTTTAAAATTGTCATTTCCCTTTTAAAACCCTTCTGCATACGATTGTGATCTGGTTCAGTAAAAGAAACACTATCGCAATCGCAACTGCCATAAAAGAAGTTAAACGTACTTTCGGCAAGCTTATCTTCAACTATCAAAAGAACTACTGGATTAATCAATATATTTGTGCTACATCACACTATGTAGGTATATAAAACAATATTTTTAAGGTACCAAATTTTTAATGGCAACCACAACTCTTCACAATCATATTTTTGTATTTTTTTAAATTAACATTTTCTTCATTCAAATGATATAAAACTGGTAAGGCTCCTAAAGTTGTTGGGGCACAACATGGCTTTGGCACTTTTGATGGCTGCATTAAATGAACTAGAGTCTGTACAATTGCATGATTAGTTGCATTCATATGGGCATTAAGAGGAAAATTGCATTCTCCACTGCAATAGAATGCCCCATAACCTTCAGGAGCAATTATCCAGTCCTAAAAAACCGTAACACAAAATCAATGTCATAAGAAAAATATCTTTACCACAGTAACATAATACCTGCCATTTCAGATCTTTGAAGTCAATGTATAAAGTTTGTATTTGGCAACTTCTGGAATTTTCAACAGGCCGGGGTTCCGTAAATGGATTTCGAAGTTCTGATTTTTTTCTTCGCCTAGAAACACTACGTCTTGTCCTTGTATGCTTCACAGATCTGATTACCTGAATGACATTAGAACATTACAAATTGTACACGTCCATTTAGATGGATATAGTGGCAACATACTTCAGGACCTTTGAAGAAACCAATCATGAAAGGTTGATGCTCATCATCACCTCTAATATTCACTAATCCTATATCGTCTAATTTAATTTCTCGTTCAGGTTTGTCTATCGCATGGGCGCTAATATATAGCCCTTTATTTTGTTTGGGATTAAACATCCACCTGGATAGGCCGTCAGTAACATTCAGTTCCAGCCACCCATGGTAGTCTGAACTCGTATTTGTGGAAGATAACATCTCTAATTCCTTTTGGCCATCAGCTTTTACAATCGTGTAAACTGTTATCACAAATTCCTTTCTTGACCCTAGCCATTTTCCTAAAGACGAATTCTGATAAATTCTTAACTCGGCCATCATCAGGGAGGTATCCGCAGACACTTCACTAACATCGAACCAAAGACGGCGCCCATGTTCATGCCTGACCTCGGATACATGGTGGTCTGTAATTAAAATGAGTGATGAACAAAATGTTTCTAGGAAGGATGGCTCTGAAATTCCACTACCTGTGGGGCTTGTAAACTATTGAGTCATCCCTCGTACAGAATAGTTAAAATATATAAGATAAACGACCCACATTGCTGTACACATGTAATAATAACTTACTTTTATTTAAGAAGGTCATAATGATGTCGCTCTGGTCGATTGCCCTCTGATCAAGTTCTGTAATAAAATTTTCACTGTCCACATTTCGTTTAGATCTGCCAGAGCCTCCATTCTCCTCTTCGCTCAACCTGTGATACACGTCCAGTAAAAATTGTGGTGCTGATTTTCTAAAATGAAATGAAATTCATCAAGGTTTAAATAAATAGAATTGAATTGAAATAAAACAATAAAAAATTATATTTGTACTATTATGGTGGATAACAAAACTGCCATTTAAAATAATAAAAATAAATAAACACATTTTGGTTAGCTCTTTCCTGCCAAATATTGAAACGCTTACGGAAACGATACTAACAGAAAATTAATTACATCTACAAATACAAAATGATGATTAGAATTACTTTTCTTGGGCCTGAATTTTATTAGAGTATCTTATATGGAGCATTTTTCAATAAAAAATAAAAACGTTTTATATATTTTAGTTTTATGTTACATATGTATATTATTTTACTCTTTTTATACACTAGATGTAGGGCATTATAAAAATAAAAATATTTATGATACACAGAAATAAACTATACATTACCATTAATAGAAGAAGAAAAGAAATCGTTTAATAGATGTTCGTCTGTCTGTCCGCGAGTTATCTCAAGAACGCCTTAAGTCCGACTTGAAATTTGGTACACAGATACTTTATTAAAAATGAAAGATCAAGTTCGTAAATGGGCCAATTTGGAAAACTCCTTTCATAGGGTTGCCATATGAAACCTCCAGCTATACAAATAAAAATCGATATTTTCCTTCTAAGACGAGAACGCTTCGAAGTAGATGGATAAAATTCGGCACACAAGTACTCTAGTAAAACGTAAATATTCTAGCAGAAACTGAACCAAATCGGCAAACCTTTCAGAGGGCTGCCATATGAAAGGTAGAAATATAAATTTTATCCAAAAGTTTTTGTGATCCCCATTAAAATGCGTTTTCGGGGTTGCTAATTTCGAATCTGGAGTCGGATATATAAGTATTTTGGATTGCTGGTTATGAATTTGATACTAATTTTTAAGAATTAAAAATGGCGAATCAAATATGGCGATGGGAAGTGTCAATTTTCTCAAAAGATTTTGAAATCGAAAATACACTTATATAGGTTTTCCAGGTCATTGATTTCGAATCTGATGTTATGAACTCAACATGGCGGATTTAATATGACGAATACATTTTTGAGAATTGTATGGAATAGTCATGAAAACATGTATATATATTGTCGCTGTAAATCAGAACTATTGTAAGTCCATTGCAGCAAATTTTACACGAAGACTGTTTTTTTTATTTATAATATAATACTAAATTTATAATATATACTAATTGACATTAATGCGTCTTTTGTTTCAAAAAATGATTGTAAGTTTAGTTTAACATATACTCCTTTCTATGCCTCGTTTTGCACTGTTTTGATTTACACCATTCTACCTGGAACGTAGCTACCGTGTAAATCGAAGGATGGATGTAACTGGTGTTTATTTATAGATAAGAAGAACAAGACTTTCCTTGGGTTAGAATTCCTATTTTTAACAAATATTTTTTACAAAAGCCTTTCGCGTTTCGCCCTACAACGATTTCATAGGTACTTACCGTTATTTTTCGTTTCCATCAAATGATTATAGAATAATTTATTAGGTCATATCATATCGTCGAATTTTTATATAAAAAGTCGGTATTAGATTTATTTAAAAATTATTTTAGACTTTAATCAAAGTAAGAACATTCTTCTTACGACATTCGAAGAAGTCTTGGATTTTAGCAGAGACACAGAACGAAACGATATACTTACAATATTTAATCTTTCCTAGACTCTCTTGTTTCGTTTGAAGCAAAAAAAAAGAATAATAATTTAAAACGTATCGTTCCAACAGGTACGAAATGTTATATGATACAGATGAAACGTTTCGGCACAAGAAATTTTGTTCCTTTGTTAAACATTTTTTTTGTATTTTTACGGTGTAGTCAGAGTTCAGGAGAAGCCCTAGCGGAAAGATTATTGGTTTGAGTGAAAAAATTAGGAGGTCGTATAATTCTGCTCAAGAAGGATTCTAAAAATTTCACTATTCTGCTAAGCCTTTTCTCGAGGACAAAAAAGTGAAGACGGTTCGATGGGCGGTAGAGATTAGATAGAATATTCAAACCAAGGATTGGTACCGATCGGGAGAGATCGTCAGTGTCAGGGAAGGAATTAACTATACTCCCAAATCAATCTGAAACTGATTTAATAGCTATTAAGTACTCTCAATCCAATTATATAAAAAAATTCTTTATGTACCTATTCGCACTCCCGAATATAATGTTAGCCTGGACAATTTTATTTTACCCAAGCCTAAGTACATTTGCCTGTTAAATAATTATATAAAAAGAAGAAAGACCAATAAGCGTCTCCAGGATGATTGAAAGAATGTTGCACATAGCTCCAGTGATTTCCAAGCAAGTCTGCTTTTGGAGTTTTCTCAATTTGCCCACGGCACTTCTTTCACTAGTGACCATTATTGTGCAAAATCAGATTTAGATATTAGTTTTTTTTAGATATGCGTATTGCCGATGAGTTTCCTGTCAATAATTATTCCAATATATTCGGCCTCACTGGTGCACCAGTTCATAGCATCTCCACAACTTTAAGCCCGTTGTTATTACATAATTTTCTGACAAAACTTAGAAAGTGGACAACAGCGATTTTTGCATCGAATTCCAACATTTCTTTAATATGGTGGACAATACTACCGCTTCGATTTTGAACCCGATATTAATAACTTTACTCATATTGACAACCATCCGTGTGCAGCTGATATATCTTTCTGATGAAATCATTATTGCCCACATCAAAGAACTTATCTTTGATTTCGCTTCAGATCCTAATGGGGTGCCTCCAGCGGTGACTAAATCGTGCTCCGACTCTTTATTTGTTCCTTTTCGCATTCTTTTCCAGAAATTTTTTAGCAGTAGTTGTTTTCCTAAATTTTGGAGAAATTCTTTAGTTATACCCATTCACAAGAAGGGCAATAGGAACGTAATTTCTAATTATAGCTATTGGAGTGCATAGTTCTTTTTCAGATATCACTGCGATGTAAGGATATTCTGTCGATCAGTCAACACGAATTTGTGTCAGGTAGGTCTACCACAACAAATTTATTGGAATACCACTAAAACAATATCTGGTTTTGGAAATAATCTGGAAACTGACTGCATAATGCTCAAATTGCAGAAGCTAGGATTTCTGATGCTATTCTTAACATGGATTGAATCGTATCTGTCTGATGGACCCTATCAGGTACTTTTTCGTGTTCATTGGTCTGGGGTAATAGAGGCCACGTTTGGACGTTTGAGGTACCTCAGGGTAGTCACCTTGGTCCTCTTATTTTTGTTCTTTCATTATATAACTCATTCGTCAGACCACTGCTTGAACACGCATCCCGGGTTTGGAATCCTTTCTATGCCGTTTATAGTGGCCGTATCGAGTCTGTCCTTGAAATGACCCTATGATTCCCCCACCTTATCACGAACGACTTTATCTCATTGGCCTGACTACCTTAGAAAAGCGACGTAAGGTTGCCGATATAGTTTTTACCCACCAGCTCCTTAACGCTAACATTGACTCTGTGGAGCTCCGGGACGAGGTGGCCTTCAGGGTTAATGATCGCAATTTGAGAGGCGTCCCCCATGTGTAGAACTAACTACGGTAAGCATGAGCCTATTAACCGCATATGTGCAGCGGTCAATCGCATTGGGAAACATTTTAACTTGAATGCGTCTATCTGTTCCTGTGATTTTTTTCTGCATTTGTTGACTAATTTTTTTTGTTCTGTTTTTTTTTGGTCCTACTAATAATTACATGTTTTGCATGCTTGTCGGGGAGCCTAATCTTAAGATATTTCTATTAAAAAGTGTGAACGCTTTTGCGGAGTTAGGTAATAAATGGTTCTCGGGTCTCCGCTGAGAAGTACGCCTTCTGGGCTAGAAGGGAAACTCAATATTTATTTAAAAAAAAATTTGAAGAATAGAAATTTAATACTATAATTCTGTAATCTAACCCTGTACAATTTTACTTTTTAATCGTATTTTAGGTAAACTTACACGTTTCCGAGCAATTATGCAAAAGTAAAATAAAAAAAATAAAATTTCAAAAGGGGGGAAACTTCTATTCAAGTAAAAGAAACCACATTTTCCTGCAATCTTTAATAACCTGGATATATTTCTTGCCTTATAGCAGACGGGAAGGTATAGACAAATTTGCTTCCACAAGATACATATTAGTTATGTGGATTCTCAATATATTTCCAGCTATGATACTAAGAAACCATTCCGCCAAACCATTTAACGATGTTGGAGAAAGACAAATTCCATTTGAAACATTTCCAACGAACATGAAAAGGACGCTAAAAGTAAACCAGACTTGACAACGTGGGCTGCTTACAGCCAAATTCGTACTCTTGAAGACCAGTTTGTACGAAACGAATATATGCCCATAAAATTCGATGATTAGCACATTCTCATCAATCTAATGTTCCCGTGCAGCGGCTCAGTAATACCTCAGAAATAAAATTTAATGACTACGATCATGCAAATAGTATTCTAACTGCGTAGTAATACGAGTGAAACCATTTTATTTATATAATTCAAAACTCTCCCGGTGCTAATTGCATATTCTCGATGCATTCAAAGGTAAACAAATCGGAATTCAGTTCAACATTTCTGCAGTGGCGTCACGCCACGAAAACTTAATTCATTTCATTAGGTGAATAGTGTACCACGTAAATCAAGAAGCATTTCTCGCAACAATAAAGTGTGAATTGTTTATTATTGATTTAGCGACCTCTAGCCACTTCATCTTGCTCTTTGCTTAAGCTTGAGCTCTTGCGGCAAATGAATCTATAATTAAAGCTTGCGCTCGATAGTTGTCTTGCTCAGACAATATGGCGCCGAAGTAAAAACAAAACCAGTTCATAAGTGCAGATGTTTTATTATTCATATCAAATATTCGTTAGGGCAGCTTCAATGTAAAACAATCATCAAAACGTACTTTGTCTTACCTTAGAGACAGATGTCCATGCTTCCTCTTCGGACGGTCCGGTAATCCCAGAAACTCGAGGATTTCGTTTTCAACTTGGCGCTTATCGCTTTCATCCAAGGCACGGTGCATTACAGTTTGATCAATTCCATTATCAATGTAAATGCCAGACAAACTAGCCAGTACAGATACAAAATTTAAGTATATAGAAACAAGCAGAAAAGTATTCACAGCACCACTATAACTTTTAAGCCACATTCTTTCAGTTTTTCATCTTCACGGAATAGATAGTTTTCAAGCAAACAAGAGTTAGAAAGGAGGCAAGAAGTAAACTCAAACGGAATTGTAAGTCTCGAACACAAAGCCAGGTATTACGCGCCTACCAAGTGGAATCATTGAAGTTCCAGAAATAACTGACTTGTCTTGCGCTAAGGCATCTTTTTCTTGTCTTTCAACAAGATCTTAGCCTCTCAACTCGACCTCTCCACGAGACGGGTGAAGCTAGTTTCAAAGACTTGGAAATGGATTTGAAGTGACCGGGCCGCATCACTCTGGAGCTACTCCACTGCTTCTTATATGGTTCACCAATTAGACACTGATCACATCCAGTTTCTAAAGTTTAAGGCAGGGAGGCCGGAAAGTTTTAATAAATCAAATAATTAAAAAATTCTCATCTAATTTCGATGGTATACTTAGATAAATGTATGTTGCGTACCGCATTAGAAATATAATTCGATGAGACCATAAGGGAATCCCAGAAAAGTTGGGAATTATATTCCTGTTACCATTCTTTCTATAATGAATACGTGCCTTTAAAATGAGAAATGAGGAGCATAAATATATCTTTTCTTGCTTGAGTTCGTCCTGATCATTTTCTACCCATAATTGCAATGAAATTGCTTTGGTAAAGTTTTAAAGTGGAGAGGTCAGATCGGATACACAATAGCACATGCTAAAGAAAGAATGGGCCTCATGACAGACCCCTTTGCAATATTTTTCAGATTTAAAGACAATTCCCAATTTTTCTCTTTAACCGAGAAGAGGTTGATAGTCACAGATAAGAAAATTCAGCAGTTTCTAAATAAATCTTGCAGTTGAACCAATTAACTGTGATCCGTACCGCTTCAGTGTTGTGTCACCCAAAGGTTTTACTGGTTATTCTCGAATCAGCTAAATAAACTTGGCCATTAGTGGAGCGTGATTTGAACCTCCGAACCTTATGAATTATAAGCCACCACATAATCCAACAAACTTAATCTTCAAAATGTTCACAAACTAATATAGTGAATCATTGAAAACATCTGAAATTGCTGCAGCGCTCTAAAGGATAAAACCCCAAAACACCTTTATCGTGTCAAGCAGGGTCAATAGCACGATAGGAATGTCCACCGGAATTGGCCTTTCGCGGATCAGATCCCCAGGCCAAATTTGCTCATTAGATCCATCGGATCCATCGGAACTAATTCTCAGTCCATCCGTTGGATCTGGTCCGCGGATCAGTTCCGTTCGTGTATGGCCACCTAATATGAACTGCTGGCTCAATCGAAACAAGAACTAACATAGATTTTGGACCACACAACACCCAATGGCCAATGGCTTCTGTTGTTTAATCTGCTGTCGGAAGAAATACCTCGAATACAGAATAGAGACCAACTCAGAAGTTTTATAAGGACCGAACTTTTTTTTCTATGAAAACTAAATCTTGCGCTACGCTAAATCTTATTATGGCCCTTGTTTATTCTTTTCGATATCTCGAGACGCCTGGGAAGAGCTAAAGAACAACAAAAAGTGTGCGTCCAGCGCCACACACTGATTCGTCTGATTCGTAGTCTGGTAGTCTAGTGTTTGGATCTGGCTAATTCATGATACCAAAGTAATGATAGAAATATTAGAAAATTTATTATATTTATTGTGAGACTTAACTTGACATTGCTAGTTTCTTTAATGCTGTACCGGTGATCGCCGCCCTCTCCCCACCACCAGGGGCCTAAGCCGAGTCTTCAGACGCCACCAGGAACCACAGACACCAAGTAAGCAAATCATAATAATTAAATATAAGCCACTGATAAGAATATAAATATACATACTTTTCATTTAAGATTTTAGATGTTTTCAATTTATAGCCAAATGCTCGAGGGGCGCTTTCAGTTTTATTTCAAAAATTAACAAAAATGATTAAAGCTCGCATTTGTCGTAATGTAAATAATAGTAAAGCTCCCTCTTCTCTTAACATTAATACAAAAAAACTGCTGGTTGCATGTTAAACTGCTGGTGAATTTGTTATTTTAACCCTTCCTTAAGTACAAGCACATTAATATGCCATAAATATAAATTTCTTCCTGCAAATTTCACTTCCTTTTTAAACAATTCATGACTTTTAAATCGTATTTGGTTGATTATATTTACGATTAGTTCTAATCGAATATTTATTCAGTGATCACAGAATCTGAAAAACATCACTGATTAAATATACCATCATATTATTTTCTACGTTCCTACTGGAAGCTCCCCCTCTAAACAAAAAAACTTTGTTATTTCTGAATTCAAGTACTTTTAGCTGAGCATCAAAACCCTTCTGCTTTAATATTCAAAATTTTTTATGTAGCATATGCATTTCAAAAAATCCTCACAATAAAAAGCAAAAAGTTGTTCAGCGTTAATTTAATAATATGAAATTGTTACATTCATTTTAACAAGTATTACTTGAGAAAAATAAAACATCTTTCCAATTTAACATTTTACACACGGAATTAATATATTAAACCTCAACCTGAGCAGAATGTGGTCAGAAATTAAAATAACAAATTATTGTCCTTAAGATTTTAAAGAAAGTTAACGCAATGCTACAAGAATTCGCTGTTGAATAAACAAACTGCTAAACCAAGAAAATAATTTGAATCCAAAATATATATGTTACAGGGAATGGGAACAGGAAATGCAAAAAAAAGGCTCGGTTATAAACCAATTCACTTTTATTTCAATACTTTCTTTCAGGAGTCGATCTTAAGCCTGAAATACAATGAATACGACACGACTTTGTCGTCGACTTTTGTCGTCGTAATTTGTCGGGAACCAAATACAATGAGAACGACGATGTCGTTGTCATTTTTCAACAGCTGAGGAAAGGTGCAGTAAGGAAATATGTCCAGGCGGAAATTAATTTCAGTATTAAAAGTGAATTTATTTGCTTTTAAAGTTTTCTGGTGTATTAACACTTCATAAAATTAATTTTCTTTCCTGCTTCTTTATCTCAGACAAATGTCAAACTCAAATGTCGCATACGACAACGACAAAATTCGGTTTTTGACCAAACTTTTGTCGTCGACTTTGTCGTGTCGTCACATTTGCTATGACCTAATGTCGTCGCATGTATTCAAAATCTAATTTGTCGACGACAATGTCGTGTCGTATTCATTGTATTTCAGGCTTTACTTTTAGGTCATCCGCGTTGCAACTGCCTCTTTTTCTTTATCGTATCCCCCTTTTGAGTACTGTCTATTGGGGTGGGTGTTGCCAGGTCTGCTATAACATATATAGTATTAAATTTGAATTATATTTTCCTGAAACAAACAAGTGTCAATAAAGTGAAAAAAAGCTGCCCGCGAAAAGCGCCAGATTTGAACCTCCGATCTCTGGCGTCGCGAGCCGCCGCTTAACCAAGTTGACCACAAGTTTATTTATTGGCCTTGAACCTTAAACCTGTTTTGCTTACCCATCTAAACCTTTCATTTACTTTACCCATCTAAACCTGGTCATTTATTAGCCATCTAAACCTGTCATTTATAGTACCTCCTCTTTAAACCTGTCATTTACAGTGCCCTCTTTTTTAACCTGTCATTTACAGTGCCCTCTTTTTTAACTTTACAATTGTTGAATTTTTGTACATTTTAGTTTTAGAACAATTAGAAAATTAGTACACGCACACATTGACAAACACGCACACATTGGCAAACAGGTTTGAATCTTAAATATTAAATACATAAACCAGCACTTAGTTTACAACAATTTGGCGCATTTTCTATTATGAATAGATTAATTTAATGTTAAAATAAAAGAACTTCGTTTGTTGTCAGAAAATAAGCTTAACTATTATATAAAAATGTTTGCAGGACGACAAGGTACGGCATAGCTCAGCAAATTCCCGCAGTGAACCATCAAAACTGCTGTAATAATAATTGTTTATAGCTGGCATCCCTTGAACAGTTTTCGACGCCATGTTTTCAAGTCGCGATTCCAGTGCAGCTAATCGCGGGAAAAACAACTAGTGATTTTGTTAAAGGTAAAATAAATCCAAGATTGTTTGTAAGCCGCCCCGTGGTTTCCCAAGTATCCGTATGATGTGGTGTCATTGGTGTCTGCCCCATATGTAGGAGGAAATTTGCTCTGATAGCGTTTGTGCGAAATGGCGCAACCAAAGCTGTACAGGCCATTTTACCTTTCAGTGATTTGTAAGATTTTTGTATCATTTGCTTAAAATCTTCTTTATTTTGTATATTTGTTCAAATGACAGTGACAGTTCGCAATTTTGTTATCTGTTTGCATTTCAAGAATCTAGAAAAACAGGGGAAAGAAGAAGAAATGCCTTGATTTTCCCACCTTCGTAAGGAGCAATTTTTTAAAAGGTGTCGAGATGAATTCTAGATGCTGATTGGCTGCCGTTTTCTAGCAGATTTTTTTTAGCCTACTTTCATTCTTCAAACAATGCGCACCACTACCAGTGTTAAAGCTAGTCGAAATCGAATTCACTCAAATGCGTTTTGTGAAAATTTTTTGACAAGTCACTTCAATTTATTTGACATAACTCGAGTAACAATTTGGAGATTTTGGCAATTTTGAATTAATTGACAACAAAAGTTCTTTTCACCTACTTTTGGAAGGGATTTTCCAAGTGTTTTGTCGTTTTTCTTTTGTGGATTATTGTGTCGTAGAAAGTTTTGTTTGATCAGGCCTGTGCTGTACTTTTACGAGTTCCACGTAATAAATATGCAGTTCCAACAAAAATTTCATACTTCTAGAGATGGTAATTTTGCTAATAGTAAGTGAATAATTTCCCTTTTGTTTACAAATAAACATGTGACCTATTCAAGTGCATTGTGAAAATGAATTACATTCCTGTGCGAAATTTTTGCAAATGGAGCGCACAACCTTTGATCATGTCTCAAATATTCGCACTGATTTGTGGTGATGGAAGGGCGCATTCTTTTTAAAGCAAATTGCACGCATTTTCTCGATGACTGAGGATTTTGCATCAGTTTCGAATAACCTTGAGTAATTTAAAACAAAATTGCTAATTTTTCCTTTAAATTATATAATTACTTTTTGTTCGTGAGAAGTGTTAGTTTTGCATTTGTGTGAAGTTATTAGATTCTGATTCAATAAATCCTAAGTTTAGCGCAACTGAGTTGAAGTGGATCCAGACTGATTTTCACAAATTCGGAAGTTTTGTTGTCATTTCTCATATTTATTTAATGCAGCACTTTTAGTCATATGTTAGTTATGAAATGATATCTGAAACCTAGTAAATACAGCAGATTTTTAGCTACCTTCAAAATACTTGAGAAAAATTGTTTTATCCCCATCATATGGAACCAAGCGATAGCTTATCGGGACTGGAAAGTTAGCCTGCTAAACACTCCAATATATGTACACAGCACTTAAGTCATTTATTTGCTCATTGTGTTTAGCTATTAGAATTATCTGAATACTTACTTCAACATGGGATAAACACAAGGTCACTTATACGTTCTGTAAGGGATAATCTAGCATTTATCAACTTAGGGCAAATCAAGGGAAATAATTTAATGTTGGTTATCTTGAGTTTTGGAAGAAGGCCTGAATTACTCATAAAATTAATTTGTCACCATCTGAATTTACGAATAATAAGTTTGGACTCAAGAAATGACCTTGCTTCTGAGTAAAATGATGAAATCATAAACCAATAAAACGAGTTAATTTCTTTTGCAGGTAAGTGAAGTTTTTAAATGAATCTGGAGTCTGTAACCTTCAATACGAATTTTCTAATCTTTACCTTAGCTTGGTACTCTGTCCCTTAATAAGCTCGTCAACCTTTCGTCCCGAGGACATATACATACATATATCGTATTAGTATTTTCCCAGGTCTGGCTTTTTGCTGACTAGCATATATCATTTTATGACAGTGCATTTATACCATAATATAATTATAGAAAAATAATATCTTGTAAAGATATTGAAGTGATCTTCCTATTGCGATGGGCTAGAATATGGTAAAAATCTCATCTTACGTGCTCTATTTACTCTGTAAATTTCATACTTCATGAGAAACAAGTACATGTGCCCCTATAATGTGAAGTTCCTAGAATTTTGTCAATTAATGCCATTTTTACAAACAACTATATGCTCAGGGTATTGACAATTTTCCAGTTATAAATTTAGCAGTTGCAATGGGTCTATATTTATTTACTAATGTTAGAAATATTTTGGAATAAAGAAGAACCAATTTTCCAGTGTTGAGATACAAATTATATTTAATCAATTTTCTTTCTATTTTATTTTGCTCTTTTATCACAGCAAATCAAATTGATCATCGTCAATGTGGCGATTGACTTGCACAGAAAACGAACTGGATAGAACGAAAGCTGCTAAAAAATAATAAAACCATCCTTGGCAAACAAAACTTTTTGTACCTAAAGTAACGTTCCGTCTGCTTTTTGAAATATCTCGTAACTGTTGGAACAATATTTTTAATTACAAAAGAGTGTAGAAAAAGACTAAATATTGTAACTTGGTGTTTCGTTTCGGGTCTCTGCCCAAAATGTTTAACGAATGTATGCATTAGTTTTTGGAAATATTCTGTGGTAGAATCAAAGGGGAAACTTTCTCATTTTGCGGTTAAAATATATCCATAACGGTAGATACTAGTATATTACTTCCCTTTATACTGCATTATATGTGCATACAAGAGGAAATTTGGTAATATATCGGTTACACCTTATATAAAATGTTACAAATTACTCCTATGCAATATCCTTCCGGTGTACTAGGTATTTAAATGTCCTTTATGTCTTTATGAAAGGACAACGCCAAGAACTATTTATATGACTGTATAGGGGGATTTGTTATCTACATATGGGTATAATTTGGTGCATCTAATTTTACTGCTATGAAAATGTTTTTTCAAGATTCAAATATACTTTTTACCCTTATCACAAATTAGAAACTATGATGTTAGGTTTATAAAATCATACCCACTACGGTGGCTGAGCGGGCTGAAGCGCACGTCTACAGATTTTCCTCATATGTTGGCGTGGGTTCAAATCCTGCACAGGGCGCGGCTATATATCTGGGTACCAGTGGTTGAGGTAATTCTACTGACGGGGATTCTACTTGCGAAGGACTGGGATGTTGCAACATTTGTCCAGTTAATTTCCCAATCTCCCCTTTCCTAATTTCCCTCCGCCTAAGCTGTGCTGTACGCAACGTAGGGTTGTCTTTTGAGCTTAGGCAATACCTTGAAAAAAAATACTGTTATGCAAGCTTACAAGCAATTATTGAACATGTGTTGGGTAGCCGGAAGTATATATAACGCGAGAAATTTGTGTTCCGCGTAATTTAAATTTAAAATGAAAACGTTTTTTGTAAGACTTGTCAATTTCAATGAGTTTAGGTGGAATTTTTTTTTGTGAGTGGTATACCATATGATGAGCAAACATAGAAAACAGTACAGCACAACTTATGCAAAAACTAAACGTGTTGTTAATCTAGATAGCCTACAATTCCCAAATTATCTTCTCCTGTTTCGTACTATAGCTTTTTCGAAATATTTAAAAAATGAAATTTTATAAGTGTAAATCAGTTTCTGTTTGCTTTGATTTGCTGCGAAAACTTGACAGGACAGAGCTTTATATGAACAAAACTGTCATAAATACAATCAAAACCCTCCAACTCGAACTTTGTCTTACTCGAATCTTTCCTTAAATCCAAATTTCTGCATCTCACATGGATTTTTTTTTCATATTTCGTAAATGTGTTCAGAGAAAAGTTATTAGCACATTATAGAAGCCTTTAGTAATCGCATTTTTCTATTTTCACTAAGTTTTTTCTATAGTGTTGGAGTATCACAATTAATTACCCTCTAGATTTTCTTTGTAGTTGATATTTACGTTAGCATAGCGATAGGTTTAATTATTTATATTTGGTCATTCTCATTAATTTTGTACTCATGTTTTTTTCAATGAAATGTACATGCATTAAATAAGATATACAATTTATGCAATAATTCTATAATAAATGAAATGAATAGAAATAATTTCATAATTCCGTAACATGAAACTCAACCATTTGAGTGTCACACCCCTTTGCACAAATCAAGTCGAAAAATTCCAAACGGGTCTTGTCTTTTACCCCATTTTTCTGCGTTTTACTTGATATTGGATGATAATTTTTGTCTTATAATCATATAACTCTTATTGCTTTCAATGCCTTAATAAATAGCCATGAATATTATTTCTTTTTAATATAAATGCCTTTAAGAAATTATAACCAGAAAAGGTTATTGGTTAACCAGTATTATTTGGATTTTTGAAGTAGTCATACGCTAACCAAAATGAATTTCAGCTGCGGCAAAAGTTTACGCTATACACCCATCCATTATTATAATTCCAAAATTTTTGTTTTATGTTTTTTTCTATTACAAAATTGTGAGTTTTCGATTTGAAACTTCACTTCCAAAATTCAGTTTCTCGCCATATTTCAATTTAGAAATTTATTTATTTATTTAAAGTGGAATGTCTCTTTTGTTTTTTAATTCGTAGTTTCAAGGGCATTTGTTTTGTTCTTTTCGTAAGCACCTATTTTATATAATTTTCCATAATACTCTGTTCCACATTGTATTTGAATTAATGTTAACAAGTAGAAGTTACTTATTTTCGTAGAGATAATTGAAATAAGATGTAGATTATTTTTGTAAGAATTATTTTAAGATCGCCATCTCTGTAAATTTAAGAAAGAAATAAACGTTTATTAGAAAGTAGTGACCATTTCGAAAATACTTGGGGAGGGGACGTGATTTCTTAGTGCCCTCCCCAATTGTTGCACCTAAACTTGACTAAGATCATCAACATTATAGCGTAATGAAATGATAAAATATAATGTTGATAGTGTGATTTAATGCTGTTATTCTTACACAAAAAACGAAAGCTTTCGAAAACTCTCGAGTTGAAATGTTTCTTGGCACTTACAACGTTATTCACGGTGCGAATTCAATTAATGCAATTAGTTATGGTGACACTATTTTAAATTAGCAACGTTATATATTTCGTTTTAACCTGCAAAACTGGTTTTCATTAAGTTCATTTGGTTGAATTTGAAAAAGTTGTTATGACATTAAAGTTTTTATTTATATTAAAATACCCATTTCCTGTGAAGTGTAGAATTGGATTTCATTGTCATGAGTTTCCGCGCAGAAGCAGTCGTCATATCTTACAAGTCATGAACATTATGATCCTGTGCATTAGTTGTTTAACTGCAAAACTAATAAGCAATAGACAGAACCAGGCCCGAAAGTTCTAAGGAAAATTGTTTCAGGCACAATTTTTATAGCATTTGTGTTTTTTGGTACTAGGTGTGAAATCAAAATCTAATCATTTATTTTGATCGGTTCCAAGAAGTTTTGGAATGCTCTGAATTCTTTTGTTATTTTGCTTCGATCCCCTCTAAATATAAATGTTCTCTGGCTCTCTGAAAAAAATATTATTTTATAACATCTCATATGCAAATATTTTCATCCAAATTAAAATTTAAATTTCGTTTTTTCTTTTTCAGGAATAACAAAAAAGTGTGGAAACGGAGCCTCATATTTCACGAATTCAAAGATGAACTAAAAACGCCGACCTTGCAAATAATACATATAAAACAAATAAACACAAGTCAAATGGCAACATGAATAATTAGTTATGTAACATTTTATTAAAGGCAGAACACGAAACAAAAAAACACATTCGCATAATTCCTTCTAACCACACAGCTACCGAATAACTTCGTTTATAAATTATAACTTCTTTACTTCTTTCACTTTTTGTGCTGTTGGAGAGTAATTTAAAAAGAGCAATATGTCTGGTTTTGGTGACAATATAATTACTTTTGGGTTGGATTCATATGCTGTGGCAATATTACAAAATGAGTAGAAGGTTCCGGAGCCAGTATCTAAACGGCCCGCGTCTAAACAGGCGCCATAGTTCATCGGCCAAAACTTCCAATTTCCTCGGAATTGGAATAACAAAATTTTATGAATGACATTGCTTGCGATTCAAATTAAGGTAAGTTGATTATTTTCACAGTATTCATACATATATATCGTATATTCATTTTTATACAAAGAGAGAGGAGAGAATAATAAAAACTATTTTATGAAGAACTCAAGTGGGTGGTAGTCATTTTTATAAGTATAGATTTGTTAAATAAGACATATCAATAGTTTAATGAACAAAACGAAACGTTTACTATCTGATAAACTTATTGAATATCGTGCCAACTGAGTCCTTATCTAACGCTCAAACAAATAATCTGTTATATTTTAATAAGGTGCTTTGCAATGATAGGAGACGAATAATATCTACTCCCTTATAATAGTTTGCTCATTTGTAATTGACAAAATATCATTTAGCCTTATTAATTTAAGTAACTTCATAGAAACTTTATGAACCGATCAAAATCTCTTCCGACTCTATTTCATACTTTTCTGTAATTTCCTAAAATTTAATTCAAAAGTAAAAACTCAATTTTTAAACCCTAATCGTCTTAAAGATTCAAAGTTCACTCAAGTAATTTTTGAAATCCAATCTGTTGTATGCATTCTGTTTTGTAATGAAGTTAGTTTTATTGAAAATACATTATCACTAAACATTTGTCAGCATGCTCCTCACAGTACCTTGCTAATTGGTCAAGTAAGTGTCCGAGAGTAATAACCTCAAAAGCACATTTGTTACTTTCTGAGATTTCGCAGAATTTGTGCTTTCTGTTCATCGCAGAAATAAAGAATGTCATAATAAATAAGAGTATTTGCGGCGGGAGAACAAATCTGCAAAGAGTTGCAAAAGACAATTTTGTACGCTTTTATATTTTTCCAATCAGTAACTAATATCTCTTACATTTTGATATTTTATTTGTAATAAACCAGATATAAGGCATAATTCGCCGTCTATGAGTCCAATGATAAGTGGCTGAGCAACACTGATTCACTGATTTAAGTTTAATTATCTGAGTCAACGTGCTGTAAAATATTCATCATAGTTACTCTTTCTTAGAGAAATTAACTGAGCTAAAAATGTACCTAGTTATTGGCATTATAAGCTACTACTGTTTTAGTGTTCGTCTTTTACTTTTCCATTGCAAACCAGTCAACCAATAGGTTTTCGATAGTAGACTTTGCCCGCTTAGAAACTTGCACTATTGTCGGTGATTCGCCTTGTTTTGTGCATTTAAAAATTTACAGCACCACTAATGTTACTGGCAATATTTTAGAATAGCATCAGGAATTGTCGGAAATTAGTATTCTTTACATTTAGAAAATGACTACCACTGTGTTAGTTACCTGCGTTATTACATAGTAGTAAACCACACATCAAGGTTCTAAAAATTGCGAAATTGGCACGAAAACTTTTCCAAAATATTTTGTTTCTGGCAATTTTTCCCTCGCCTAAACCATCCGTGCTCCTAGTTTCATTTCGAAAAGAATATATCGAAAAAATCAATGCTATTGGTGTTTATAGCAAATTGAAATAATTTGGGGAGAAAATAAAACATGATTAATGTTGTCTTCCATGCAGGTATGAAGTATCCCCAGCTTGTATCAGCACGTGCGGTGAACGCCATCTCTGATTGGTTAGTATCGCGATTGGAGCAATTAGGCGTTGAGGCACCTCTTATATATTCTCGACTTCTTTTATCTCTTTTACATTCATCTGTTCAGATAAACGATCCCATTGAGTTCAGCAATTTAGAAGTAATTACTCATAACGCAGCCTAAACTTGAGCTCTAATTTCAAAAATTTTGTTATTTCAAGTCATATTTAGCTAATCGTAAGGGTAGTAAACGTATTCCTCGTTGTGATTCAGATACTTTGAAGAAAATAGCAGCAGTTCAGTGCTTAGCGGACACAGTCTCATCGGAACAAGAGGTAAAGAAAATTATTTAGAAAATGATCTGACTATTAAGTAATTATTAATAGATTACAAAGATAGAAAACTTTGTTGACGAACTGTGCGAAAAATTAAGTGATATTGAGAAGCAAAATAGCGAAGAAGAATTACCAAAAGAGATACCAACATCTAAAACTTTAGAATTCGAAGATCCGAGGAAACGTTATTATAGAGCATTTCCTGCCTTGTCCAAAGAGATGGAAGATAGTGTTTGGGCTCCAAAAAGAAATACAAAGGCTTTAACGTGGCCGTCAGGAAATAATGAAAACACTAGTTCATTTCAGAATGCACTTAATACAACTGGGGTTAAAAGAAAGCAAAAAAGGCGACGCAATCAAGGTAAGTATATACATAAGTAAGTGTATAACATAGCTGAAAATTATCAATTGACTAAAATATATAATTTAAATTTTTATATTTAGGAATTTCCAGAGGGAAAACTTCGAATGTCCGGAAAAATTCATCTGCAGGAAATATCTCGCCAACTTGGGACACTGATTTTGAAGGTTCTTGGGAAATGGGTCGTGATTTGATCAAAGAATTCATTGTCATGCAAAACAATCGCAATAGAAGTACTTCTGAAAGCGATGCATGCAACATTCGAAGAAATGAACTAAATAATGAGAAACGAATGAAACCTACCTTTAATGTTGAAGAGGAATTCTACAAGTCTCAAATGAAAATGGAACCTCAAAATGAATTGGATCTAGATATATCATGCGATGATTTTTCGGCTTATTCTGACATGCATCATAGTGAGATTGCTACCCAAATTATTAGTGATGAAGGTTATTCCACAAACGAGGGGCTTGCTTCACTCTCTGAAACAGATGGCACTACACTGAATTCAGCCCGTCGTTTGTACGAAAGAGATACATCGGATGATTCTTTGAATATGCAAACTGAATTCGCACAGTTAAAAGCCAAGTTTAACAGTAGCGTTGAAGCTTTGTGGAAAGATGGTAATGAGACAACTTCTTTACCACCACCAAATCATCAAAATCTGGAGAATTTTTGGACCAATTACTATAATCATTGTTTTGATCTTAACAAATTCGATCAGAAACAAGTCAACAACAATTCAAATGATTTCTTCTCCATGCCTATAAATCTAGACAAAGCTGATAATTCTGTTAAACCCAATTCGAACAATTTGATTGGAGAATCATCTGCCGTATTTTTGCAAGATTCAATTTGGTCCGATTATTCAACTAAACCATATGGGGAAGATGCCGATTTTTATGCAAATGTTATAGGCTCTGTTCTCAACAGTGATACGACGGTAAGTTTTTATTAATTTAATATTCAGCGTTTGCTGTTCTTTTTATAAAACTGTTGACAAATTTAACTTTGAGCAAATTTCCGTGTGACCCACCGATGGGTCACTATAGGTTGAATGTGTTCAAGTACTGCAAATTCATTTACTGCTTCCATCTTCTAATGATTATTTTGTTGCAGAACAAAATAATTTACATGAATTTGAATGAAGAACGGCGCACAATCGTCTCTCGAGTGGTAAATTTCTTAGAGTCCGAAAATGCTTAAATTCACATACGTGTTTTACACGAAT
>QYTT01093262.1:23500-37135 GCA_006980735.1 Dasypogon diadema
AATTTGATTGGAGAATCATCTGCCGTATTTTTGCAAGATTCAATTTGGTCCGATTATTCAACTAAACCATATGGGGAAGATGCCGATTTTTATGCAAATGTTATAGGCTCTGTTCTCAACAGTGATACGACGGTAAGTTTTTATTAATTTAATATTCAGCGTTTGCTGTTCTTTTTATAAAACAGTTGACAAATAATTTTGTTTACAATGTATTAAAACACATTTTTTCGATCCAAACAAACAAAATCCAATTCTAGTAGATGTTTGTCATACTTGATTGTCGATCTCTGTTATCGTAACTTTAAGCAAACTTCTGTGTGACCCACCGATGGCTCACTATAGGTTGAATGTGTTCAAGTTCTGCAAATGCATTTACTGCTTCCATCTTCTAATGATTATTTTGTTGCAGAACAAAATAATTTACATGAATTTGAATGAAGAACGTCGCACAATCGTCTCTCGAGTGGTAAATTTCTTTGAGTCTGACAATGCTTAAATTCACATACGTGTTTTACACGAATATAGCATCTCCTTATTATCTTATCTCTATGGTTGTAAATTATTTTAAAATGTTCTCTGGACATATTATTGTCATTTATTTATTTCTCATTAATGATTTTAGTTATTAAGTTCAACGCTTGTGATAGGTATTTTTTTTTTGTTCATATATTTCGGTAAAAAAGTTATTAAATTTAATGAACAAAAATCGTTCCGGATTGCAATAGCATCACTCTAATAAAGTAAAAATTTAAGAGATTTTAGTTTTAACTAAACTACTACATTTTAGATAAACTAGGAATATTTTAAATCGATATTTGATCATTCATTTTTCCAGAGCGAAAACACCAATGACAAGGATACGTCACATCCATTTAATTTAGCTGCAAAGTGGTCAGAATGCTCTTTTGAAACTCCGTTCGTACCATCTTCTTCGGCAACTTCATCTAATGACCTGTCAACAGGATTAACGAAAAATGATTTGCGGGAAAATATGCTTAAAAACTCGTATTTATATAATTACAAACAACCCACAGCACCCGCATCAAATGTGAAAAATGTTGTTACGTCTGCTACTACATCTTTTTCAGACACACATGGATCTGTAAATAAGGGTGAGAAAAATACCGATAAGCAATCTATGTCATCTCAATCTTCAATTACTTTACTTAATCATTCATGTAATAGTAAGTTTGTGGAATTTTCACGCATTAAGTCATATAAGTTTGAAGGCAATTATAAAGTAGATCTACGTGATGACTACCAAAATACGCGCTCAGTTTTATCAACACCTTGTGCTGATGACGAGAATCTCCTTACTTCCGAACGTACACATTTTCGCCCTATTAAACAAAGTTATGCTGACGGTCACCAATTCGATATATCAAACAACTTGGATGAAATTAAATTCGAAAGATCTGATAGTGGATTTTTATATTATGAATCTGAAAAATATCTAGAGTACACTCGGGTTGATGCGTTCTTATCGGATGAAGATCTCATGTATTCTAACGTAAATGGAACAAACAGGATGAAAAACGAATTTGCTTTGAAATTTCGTGTTAAGCAAGTTGAAAAGTTTTGTCAAACGGATCCATCTATTAGCGAAACCTATGTTATGAACGCTCAAATGCGAAGTGTCACCAATTACAACTTAGTTGATGATGAGAACAGTGATAATGAATCCACAATAGATGAAAAATATTTCGGAGAAAGTAGTTGTGTAAACATAGAGCAATGGTCAATGGCTGAGATAGAAAAACGATGTGTGGATAATAATAATAGTCATACGCTATGGGGCATGTGTCCGGCTTGTAATAACGATATAAAGTCCATGCCAGCCAATCGCTTACTGAAAGACGAAGTGGATATTGAAGCTGATGAAATTATGTCCGATCTAAAGTACATGCAAGATCTGTACATAGGCAGCGATTGGGAAGATGATGATACTGACTGCGATGCTGATACAATCAAGGATTGTGAATTGTACCATTCACTAGAACCTATTGAAGGGGATGATGAACAAGAGCATATTTTGTACAACCTTACCAAATTTATTTCAGATTTGCTTAAACCTGAAAATGCGAAATCTTTGGCAAATGCACTAAGTACGAACCAGAATTTGAGGGCAATGTGCGCCGATGCTAGTCAAAAAAAGAATTTTGTAAGGCCATCCGTAGACGATGGCTTGAATAACAACAATAATGAATATGTTGGCGGCCTGTGGAGTAATGATGAAAATATAATTTGGAAACGTGAACTAAAGCCCAGAAACGACAACATCATGTCCCGCCTTAATAATAACAAAACTTCAACATTTTTGAAGAAATTAGACTGGGAATATTCAAATTTAGCGGAAATATGGAAAACGGCGTCTCAAAATGACAATGAAGCTTCACCATCCCCTTCAAATTACGCAAAAGTCAAACATATCGATCATAAAAATCATTGCAGCGAAATATCTAATAAAAATATGTTAAATGTAATATCAGTAAACATATCGCAGCAAAATCACAAATCCTTCGAAAACGACCATAATTACGTTCATAACTTTGGCAGTAATAAAGTTGTAAATCGTTTTGATCGCAAACGACGGCATTCAGCTTCACAAAACGTAAACGTATCTGGATCAAACGATTTTTATGATAACGTAATTATCGGCAACAAAATTGAGGTAATGGCCACGCAAGAATTGGACTACGGCAAACTAACTTCTTTAAATGATTCACCCGCAACGATTATAACATGTAAATATTGGACCACTTTGGATACGACCTCGGCATCACAATTCTTTATGGACAAAGGCTCTCATTACAACGGAATTTCCTCTTTAGCAATGAATCCTTCTTCTATTTTAAAACACGTTGCTGTGGTGTCGCGACCACTAACACGTTAATTTCATTTTGTTTTAATTTTTTTTTATTATTTTTGCTTAGTTATTTTTTTCTTAGCACTTTCACTTTTTCTTAATATTGATGAAATTTCTTATTACATATATTTTTTTTTGTAGACGTTCTGTCCTTAAGTTTCAAAAATTTCCTTTCCATGTTTATCTCTTATTGGTATAATCTTATGTTGAGTTAATCACCAGTAGGTGATCTGATCATATTTTAATGTAAAATCTTTTTAAATATGTAATACAAAAAAAAAACTTTTGTTTATGTTATTTTTGAGCGTTAGTACTGTTTATTTTGCCATTTAGGGTTAATTTTTACAAAAGCTCTGTCTAGCAAAAGAGAAACTGGTTGAAATATATTTCTAGGGACACGGAACATTTCAGTGATATTGTTTAGATATTGTGTTTCATATTTTATTTGTAACTGACGTCCTTAAAAATATGTTTGCCACATTTAAAAGCCCTAAAATTCATTGATAGTGGTGTATGATAGCATAAATATATGTAGAGAACTATGTAACAAAATATTCACTTGGTCAAAATTTAGTGGAAGATACAATAACAATAAAATTTTTAGAGAAATTATGAAATAAAATTTAAAAAGTAAAAAAAAAATTATGTTACATATTTCATTAGAAATTTTCTGTGGTCTCGTTTCTTCTATTCTGTTTTGAAATTATGTTTTGATAGAAAAGTGACAGAGTAACATAAAAATACTTTTTTTTATCAGGATAATTTAGATTTTGTAATTTCACAATAAATCAAAATGTAACAAGCAGACAATATAATTATTTTATGAGCGTCCCGTATAATTTTTTCTTACGTTTTTTTATTGTTCTATTCAAAATTCTGAAGTGTTACAGTTCATCATTTGTATTTGATTTTTCAATTTGTAAATGGCACATAATGTATTCATCACTTGATAGCATAGATATTATCAATTTTTTAGGAGATCATTGTGGGTGCTCACATCGAGTTATGTAAGTACTACTATAATTTTTAAGTTTGAAAAAGCTCTTTAGTAGAAAACGTCGCTTGCAAATGATATATATAGAAAATCAGAAATAGGTACAAATTGTTTAAGAGTTGCTTATTAGGTTATTTAAGTATAAAGATTTTCGTAGAGTACTATTTTGAAAATATACACAACCGTCAGTAGGTGGTGTTGCATCCATTAATATTTACACAAATTTTTCTTAAGTTATCTTTTCGAAAAAATGTCGATAATTGAGGAAATGCAAATTTAATTGATATAGAACTCGTATTGCAAAACCCAACTCGACATGATCCGTAAACGAGTATGTAGCTGAATTCCAATTAGAATTCCCTTCTTATTTAGCTTTATACTTCGCTATAGATTCGAATGTCTAATAAATGAAGTCAATTATGGGAATGTGGCCCTAAAAATAGCGAAAGTAAATTTCAAAAAAGAAATTATGGTATGCATTTAACACGTATTGCATCAGAAATTTATTCCCCGAAAGTGAAAGCCATTATTTATAACAAAACATTCATTTGCCAATTAGGGTGATTTTTTTATTCAAGCACTAATGTTGACTAAAATACTCATTTGTCGAAAATGAATTGCTGACATTGCTGAGGCTGTAGGGATTAGTCTGTGCTCATTGGCGCCACGAGAATGCATGAAGTTGCCCATAACAGTGTTTATTGACGGCAGCCGGATTATGTCCGGATAGTTTCACATAACTTTTTAGCTTGAAATTTAAACTCAATGCAAGTTATGAGAAATGTCTTCGTGGAAGGGACAGTGGATTACTTATATTTCGTCCATTATTTAGAAAGATCAAAACAACTATTTGTGTTATAAAAGCGATTTCTTCCTGGTTTAAATCTACTTTTACATTTTTAAAACAAATTGTGACTCATCCAATGAGGAAATTGTGAGATTAATTGTGGACTAATCCAGATACTATTGACGGTTTTCAAGAAGTTGTACAAAGTTCATTAAACAAACCTATTAGTATACTTTATTATGTACTGACAGTTTCTTTCCCCTCTTGTTTAAAGATGTCAATTAAAAGATAGATTACCGGCCAAAATGACTGGCTTGGTAGTTCTGGTGTTAATATTATTTTGACTAACTGTAGAGTAGTATTAATAAAGGATACCCTTTATTTAAGTATAAAACATAATATAGGGACCGCTTGCCTCTTATTTCCACAGACATCGTTATCAATTTCGCACATCGTGATCTGAGTTTCCTTGTCTTATCGCTTTTTTGGGGTCTTGGAATAAATTTTACGAGAAAAAGCGTGTGTTCCAATAAGACCTATCGTAAGCCGCAGCTTAACGTCCTACATAGAGTACTACTTCTAAAATGCTAACCTTGTCCTCTCAAGAGCTGTCAATATTCTGATGCCTGGATCTGTTTAATTATTACGAGGTATTCATACATAGCACTTGCGTTATTCATCTTTATTTGATTTAAGCAATGCAATGCAACCCTAAATGAACAATAAGAACCCTCGTGAGGTATAAAATTTCATCCCAGTTTTTCTGACAAGACGCTATACAATCAAGATAGATTCTTTTTATGTAAATATCTTCTGAAAATTGTGTTCACATGGAATACAAAACTATTTAATGAATAATAAAAGCCCCACTGCGTTGAATGAAAATGTTAACCTGTCTGTGAAGAAACTGAAAAAGTAGTAGCTTGAAGATATGCATATTTAATAAATGATCGCTGCCTTATCTTATTAAAGTGAGTTCATATTTTTTAACAAAGTGCAACTAGACCTACATCCAATGACTTCTAAAAAGATTAAACTGTTGTGGACAGGGAAATTTCGATTATTGACAGACACAGGTTAAATTCGAACCCTGTATTTTATGACATGAACAACCAACTTCTTATTTATTTTGCACACATTACCACATTTACATATGTGCAATATATTTTTATCTATCTACCACATTATATATAAAACACTAAGCTGACTGATAAAATATATATATCAGTTAGTACATTATTTTACGGGCTACTAGTGTGTAACTTCTTCAGCTATAAAAAGTCGTTTCGAGTTAAAACAAGCTATATGTTCCTTACTTCTGAATTAGTGGAAATGTGGACTATGTACATTGAGTGAAACTAGTAAAAGTAAATCACAATCTGTGGTGAACAATTTTGAATAGTTGACAGTAACGAACAAGTTAAAATTATTAGATAACTCAAACAAGATTAAATATTTAAATTAACATTATTTTAAAAAGCAACCCTATAATGGTTATTAAATTATATTTGAAAAATATACTAAATCTTAAAGATTGAATTAATCAGCCTTACTCTGGAATCTAGAATACTTATCATTTGCGAGTGATTTGTGAAATTACTTTGCACATTCAGGGAACTTGATTTTTTAATGAATAACCCGCTAGATATATACCACTGCAATGAGTTTAAAATGGCTCTGAAAAATGTTGCTTATTTTGTTATAATATTAGTGTGCAATTGAAGCAAGTCGTATGCAACATTTTAGTTTTCTTAAAAAATATTTTTATACTTCTCTTCAAATGTTGTAAATAAGTACATTGCATCATTTTAATTATTTATAATGTAAATCAATTTTGTTCCATATTTTTATTACTTTGTTTTACTAAACATTTGTTCGTGAGATTGTGTTTTTTATTGGATCCTTTTGTTTTTCATTTGCTTTTTTTTTTTTTTGTACATTTTGTAGTTTTTCCAATCTTTCGAACAAATATTTAATGAACATTTTTTTATATTATATTATGTATAAATATAGTTTATAAAAACGGTGGCTCCTAAATAGTAGAATTAATTCCCAATGTAACTAAATTTTTCAAAGCAAAGGCCACACATGTAAAATATAAAACGTGAATATTTCTGATCAAATAAGGCCAAACATTGAAGAAAATTTGTATATAGTATCTAAAAGAAAATTTGTTAATATTTTCGCTTTTTAATTTGTTAAAACAATACTAGATAAAATGCAATGACCAAAGCAAAAAGATAAAATAATGTTTTTTTTTATATACAGCAGGACCCCATATAACGCGGTTAAGTTATTCTGTGCATACAATAGAAATTTGAAAAATATGTAAAATGCGGAACGTATCGCCTACATTATAGGGGATTCTACTGTATTTTTTAATTGAATCTTACTATGTTATGTCTCTTCCTTCGCCTTTATTTTAACATAATCTTGTTTTATTTGAAGGTAAATAACACTGTCGAATTTAATTTTATTAAATCTTCAATGTTTGCAGTCTACGCGCATTTTTCTAGTTTTATTTTTTAAAACATTTTTTAATAAAACCTATACCTTTACTTAAATCTTAAAATTCTACACAAAAATATATCGAAATATTAGAAAACTTCAAATTTTTTTTTTCTTTAAATAATTGTAAAAATTGCAAGAAATAATGTAAAATATAATATTGTCGCTAACATATAAATTACGTACATTTGCATCATATAAGCATAATATCCATCCCATTATGGTTGTTTTGAAAAAGAAAAAAGCTAAAAATGTCTAGAAAATATGTAAGCCTTTGCTTTTGTGCTTACGTGTAAAAAAATAAATCACCGAATTACAATATATAGTGTTGGTTTATAATAGCGTAAATAGTTAAGGTGATAATTATGCAAACAAGATACACCTTTTATCTTGTGTTAAGTATTTATTTTTATATTAGACAAATGTGATCAAACAAATTCTCCATTCAAAGAAAAGTAGTGTAATAAGTGCATGAACCCACTCTGAGAATTAATGTATAGAATTTCTTCATATTTTTCACCAAATGAATGTTTTATTTTTCCATTAAGTATTCATTTTAAAACATGTTTTCAATGTAAAATTTCCTCGGTGTTTGAATTGTGGAACGTGAAATTGTCCTGGAAATTGTTTTCTGATGGACTGAACAAATTTTATATTTAAAAACATGTGTATTCGTTCGGGCGAAATATAATGAATGTATGCAGAATTTTTATCCATACATATAATTTGTGCAGAAATTAAAGGGCTATCTAAATTTCAAATGTTAATATTACTTGCATTTATCCAGAAATACCTTCAGTTTTCTGCAAAATCTTAATATATAATTTTTATAAATAAATATAATTTGCAGATAATGTAATTAACACATTGAAGTTATGTAGTATTTCTTTGTACGCTAGATATATAAAAACGCTTTAATGTTTGTGAAGTAAATTACAAAGAAACATTGTAATTGAATTGAAATTTCCACTCTACTTGTTATAGAAGATAATGTCTAATAGCATAATATGAAAAATAACTAGGAAATGGAATAAAAACAATAATTTGGTTGAAAAACAAGTACGAGTACTAATTAATTATTTAAAGTATTTGCAGCATCATTCTAAATTATTTCTCTGTTACGATTTTAAACTTACAGAATGTGGAATTATAGGAGGATAGATAGTCCCTTTACTTTCTTAAATTGATACGTTTAAATATCATCCCAGTTGTTTTTAAACATTTTGAGCAAAATTTTCGCCCAAAACATTTGTCAATTCATATTGCACCCCAAAATATTATGCACTTTACAGATTTTCTTAAAATAATTTCCCCCCTTAGTAATTAGTATCCATTAACTTTTAGTTTACATATTTAAATGTGCGGATGTCAGCAGCAAAATGTAGTTTTCTTTCAAATATGTGTACATATAAATATAAAAAAAAGCATTAGAGGGACGCGATTATTAATTTCATTTAAAAAAACGCTTTGTAAAATGAAGTTAATGCTACATGCCTCATCCAGAAATATTTTTAAACTTTTATAAAAATGTATGTTTTAATCAGTGGCATGTTTCATTTAATCCGACATGCCAATTTTCGGAACAATTTTTATTTAAATAACATTTTGACTGATTTTTCGCCACAAAAGAAACTGGAGGCTTTTTTTCTAATTTCGATCTCTTCTAATTCGACAGATTAAATGAAAATATGTCGACTGATCGAGAAAAGGAAATGCAAACTCTGGACTCGGTTTTCTTATATAAAATACAATTTAAATTTATTTTAGACATTAATTAGGTGTTTTGAACCAATTGTATTCAAAATAAAGAAAAAAAAATTATTTAGAGTAACAATTAAAAAGGAATAAGTGGCCTTTTAAGTTTAATTTTATTTTAAGGTAGTTGGAGAATTTTTTTATTTGTACCGTCCACGTTTTTCAATTTTTTCCTAAAACCGGTATTTTTATTTCAATCTTTATTTTTTGCCATTATTTAAATCCGGCAATTTTATAATGTCTGGGCAATTAAGAGAACTAAGATTCTTGTTACTTACTAAATGCTGTTTGTACGTAGAAAATGGAATATTGTTTATTGATATATATAATTTTTCCTGTTCTATCTTAAGTAAATGCCTGAAAATACCAGAAAATACCAGAAAATGTAAGTGATCCCGGATACGCGATAGTTTGACAATATAAAACCCTTTGAGGGTTGATATAACCGGTGATGATGTTAACATGTATGATTTTAGCAACTAGGCTTCTTCATTTGTATGAAGCAATTTTTGGAAATAGCACAAATTAAACGGTTACATTCAAACTATAATTTTCGGGTTATTGTGGCATATATATGTAGCGTTTAGCTACATTTTCTTTATATATTTATCACTGTTACTAATTTGATTTGAAATCGAAATTAGTAACAGTGATAAATATATAAAGAAAATGTAGCTAAACGCTACATATATATATCAAATAGCCATATTTGCATCGAAAAGGGCCAGGCTTCAAATTTATACTTCGCACGCTGCATGTTGTTCAGTTGCGAAGAATTACTTTTTCCTTTTGAATCGTATGCAGTACGATTATATTTCATTTTATTATAGATTTTCAATAATACTTTAATTTTTGTGTGCTATTGCCCAATGTCAAGACACTAACCTATATGCCTATAGGCTATAATGCATATGGTTAAAATTCTTGTGTTACATATGATGACCTATAGATTATGGTACTTGAAGTGTACACCGATTTTTTTATTTCGCTACAAATAACAGCCTTAAATTACCGATTAATATAATATAAAGGGAAATGCTGAGATATTTTATGGGGCTTAAAAAATGTATTTTTTTATAACTTGGACAGTCTTAGATTCATTCATCATCCGCAATAGGCACCCCTGAATAGTTTAAATTTATTCAGGTGGACGCAACTAGGCAAAGGTTATTCAACTTATAAAATTCAAAAAGTACTATTAATAATAGTAGAACTATTCAAACCTCAATAACGAGAAATAAAAGTGTAAAGCCCCCATTTGTCACTATGAAAAGGTGTATAGTTCGACTACATTTAAAGTGATTGCATGTAATAGTTAAACTTTCTTTTTCTCCAAACAGTTCTTGCGAAATAGCACCCATATGTAATAATGGTATTTGCATTTTTTTACATATTAATATCAGTTAAATTTATAAATCAAATTCTACGCAAAATTTAAAATCAATCGATTTTTTTTTTGTGATCTTCAATGTTCGTGTCGATTAACAATGAAATGTATTCAATTTGGTCCGTGATTGTGTTACATAATAACAGTTATGAGTTAATAGTGGACTGTAGGCAATGAAATATGTAAGAATGAAGAATCGATCATGAATTGACCAAATTCGTCATTTTATTACTTACATTTAAAGAAATCCTCCAACAAATTTGCGTGAATGTGATTCTAATTTACATTGTTTACCGTTTTTAGTTTAGTTATTAGAACGTATTCCACTGCAAAACATTGTCTCGTGCTAATCATACAAAACAAATTTTTCTATATAAAAATTCCAGTCCTTTTGCTTATTAAAAACGCAGTACGAATGCATTCAGCATGTAAATGAATTATCATTTGTTAATAGTAGTATGTAAATTAGGTACCTATTCTTCTACTTTATTTGTTTTCCACGAAAGCAAACAGGTGCTCAGATATTGTATTTGTTAAATAAAAACCCTGAGCACCATACGTTATTAACAGAAAAAGAAGACCTTGCAAATGTTTAAATAAAAAGTGGAAATGGAACATCTGCGACCAATATTATTATTAATAATAATAGAGAAATTAGTGAGAGGTACTAATATTTATTCCCAAATGTATACTCTCACGGACTTTATAACAAAAGAAAAAAGAAACAAAAAAAATTATTTGCTATTGTGTTGTATGAATGTGTCAACTGTATTCTTACAGAAAGTAAACTAATTAAAAATTAATAAACTATTTGATATTGCAATATTTACATTAATCTAATTTTTATATATTTTCTTAACTTTCGGGCTGTAGGAATGTATCAAAAAGTTTAAATTTGCAATATCAAATTTGTAAATATATAAAAAAAAAATGCAATAAAAACACCCATACACAAAAATCACAGTGTTTAACACAAGTTCATTTGTTTCAATCAAAATGAGTAAAAAAAATGACAAAAAAGAATTAAAAGTAATTGTAATTCAGAAAAAGAACAAAAAAGGATTTAGTGGAGCGAAATTGAAATTTACTAATGAGAAAGATGTGGATGATAAGAAGGTGTTTTGTGCCTTTTCAGAATAAGAAATGTAAACATTAAAAATTAAAAATAAGATTTACTATATATATATATATATATGAAGAGTGTATTTTGAATTTGTGGCTGGATAATAAATGTGAAGCAGGATAGAAATACATAATGTTACATGTATATGTGAAATAAATAAATGGAAAAATATGTTAACATCATTTGCAAACAAAAATTCCACTTATTATCAAGTCTATAAATCAAAAAGTGAAAATACAAGCGTTTTGCCAAAATATACACTAAAATATTTTCGTTTCGAAAAGAAAATCAATCTCATAAATGTGCATAAAAATTATATTTGACAAAAACACAACTAAGAAAATAAAGAAACAAAAACTAATAACGAAAACAATGGAAAAGAAAATGTATATTAAACTATATGCAATAATGCCGATGTAACTAATGTAAAATTTATCTTTGCTATGTATTAGGAGACGATATTTTTCAGTTATATTTTGTAATTTTGCAGAACTTTAAAAGATTTATATAAAAGCATTGTTGCATGCAGTTTTACATTCGATGAAATTTTTTTTTATTTTCTCAGTCCTTCCTCTAAAGGGATTTTTAATGTAATTTGGCAAGATTTTTTTTTTTAAGAAAATATGTAGTAATAATAAGAATTTGAAAAAAAGAAAAAGGAACAAAAGATTTAGATAAAAACCTGATAAACGGAAATTCACACATTGTATAAATTGAAAAATTTACGAAATATAATTTAAACATTTGGAAGATTACTGAGAAAATCCTGTCTTTTAATTTTTACACCCGTAGACATTTTTTTCAGAAGCTACAGCCACATCGCACTTGCCAGTAGTAGAGAATTATGGAAAAGAAATTCTTATATTGGCTCCTTTTTATCAATTCACTTGGAAAACAGGTTACTTTGAATGATTAAATTGACAGCTAAATGTATAAATAATTTAAATATTCATGAACGTTACGTTCAGTCCCCAGTTAAAGCTTGAATTCCCGAATGCAGTTCCAGAAACGTACAAATACATATGAAAACGTTTGAAAATTAATTAGTGTTAGGGAGGTTTTCGAAGAAAAGGATTTCGCCTTTTCTAGGGCTTTAGGGCTCTACGAAACCATCCAAGGGGAGGAGTGTTATATGAGGTGCAAAAGTTAAGATTTAATGGAAAACTAGAGTAAGAGGAAGTTCTTATAACAGTTGCTGGTATTAGGGGTACCCATAAGAGCGTTAAATATCCTTTGCGAAATGAATAATGGTAAACCTGAAGAAGGTAATACATATTAGGCATATTAGCATTGTGCGAATTTTAATGCAATTAATCAAAATTGTTTGGACGTTCCTAATAGCCAACAGTGGTTCAACTGGTTTCGTAATGGCAATTTCAACCATGAAAATGCCACAAGAAATGTCCGTTTAGTTGAGTTTGATGTGCGTGGCACGCTCGCTTACGGCAGGCCTGCGGTCTCCACAATTTATTTAGTATACACCATTACATTCTAAAGAATTAGATTTGTTGTTAATTTTATTATTAAACGGTAAGTTCTTCAAAGTTATATTGAAGAAGGCAGATTTTATAACATGCTTGTACAATGGTTTCTTCAATTTTTCTGAGATATTTTTTATGTAGGGTATTTCTACCATCTGGAACCAGAAAGATTGACTCTAGCAGTGCTCTTTCCTTTTTGTCTAGTGCCATAATACACTATTTATTCTTCATACCTGTTGTTTTTAGCTATGTTTTCGATTGTATTGAACTCTTTGTTAAAATTGTCTGTGCTCGACGTAATCCGTAAAAATATAATTATTAAGGAATGGAATCCAGCCATTTTTGTATTCCACTGCGAAAAAGTTTCTTTTCTAAGAATGTTAAAACATAATCTACGGTCAGGAACAATTTTGATATCTCCTGGTAACCGAATCTCCCGACCAAACACTGCTCTTGAAAGAGTCTGAGCAGTAGTATCGTATACGGCTGTACGATATGCTATCAGGAATATTGATGTTCGTCTACCACTTTCGAGAGGTGTTTGTTAAAGGTTCGATTGAATCGCTCCATCATCCCATCAGATTGCGGATGGAGGGCTGTAGTACCTGTCTCACGAGCACCTAGCAACTCACACACGGATTGGAAAGTAGAAGATTCGAAATGTTGTCCTTAATCTGAATGAAACTCGTAAGGAACTCCAAGTCTGCTGATCTAATTCGTTACAAGCTGCTCGG
>QYTT01093262.1:37155-49934 GCA_006980735.1 Dasypogon diadema
GTGTTAGGGAGGTTTTCGAAGAAAAGGATTTCGCCTTTTCTAGGGCTTTAGGGCTCTACGAAACCATCCAAGGGGAGGAGTGTTATATGAGGTGCAAAAGTTAAGATTTAATGGAAAACTAGAGTAAGAGGAAGTTCTTATAACAGTTGCTGGTATTAGGGGTACCCATAAGAGCGTTAAATATCCTTTGCGAAATGAATAATGGTAAACCTGAAGAAGGTAATACATATTAGGCATATTAGCATTGTGCGAATTTTAATGCAATTAATCAAAATTGTTTGGACGTTCGTAACTGCCAACAGTGGTTCAACTGGTTCCGTTTCAACCTTGAAAATGCCACAAAAAATGTCCGTTCAGTTGAATTTGATGTGCGTGGCACGCCCGCTTACGGCTGGCCTGCGGTCTCCACAATTTATTTAGTATACACCATTACATTCTAAAGAATTAGATTTGTTGTTAATTTTATTATTAAACGGCAAGTTCTTCAAAGTTATATTGAAGAAGGCAGATTTTATAACATGCTTGTACAATGGTTTCTTCAATTTTTCTGAGATATTTTTTATGTAGGGTATTTCTACCATCTGGAACCAGAAAGATTGACTCTAGTACTGCTCTTTGTTTCTTGTCTAGTATCATAATACATTATTTATTCTTCATACCTGTTGTTTTTAGCTATGTTTTCGATTGTATTGAACTCTTTGTTAAAATTGTCTGTGCTCGACGTAGTCCGTAAAAATATTAAGGAATGGAATCCAGCCATTTTTGTATTCCACTGCGAAAAAGTTTCTTTTCTAAGAATGTTAAAACATAATCTACGGTCAGGAACAATTTTGATATCTCCCGACCAAACACTGCTCTTGAAAGAGTCTGACCAGTAGTATCGTATACGGCTGTACTGTACGATATGCCATCAGGAACATTGATGTTCGTCTGCCACTTTCGAGAGGTGTTTGTTAAAGGTTCGATCTTCGAGGAGAGAACAAAGAAGGAGCGGAACACCAGAAGAAATCCCATGTAACTTAGGTGAAGCCAAAAATTTTCTGAATGTGTGCGTGTTTGACAGCTTGGGCCCAGAAATTTTCCATACAAAATCTCCTGGGTTAACCCAAACTGTCAATTTTTACACTGTAAAGTGGACCGAAATTTCTACGTGTTAGTAAGCAAATTGGCTTCACTTTCGCCTCGTTGTTTCCGCTCCTTTTCCGTTGTATGCTCGAAGGGTTCGATTGAATCGCTCCATCATCCCATTAGATTGCGGATGGAGGGCTGTAGTACCTGTCTCACGAGCACCTAGCAACTCACACACGGATTGGAAAGTAGAAGATTCGAAATGTTGTCCTTAATCTGAATGAAACTCGTAAGGAACTCCAAGTCTGCTGATCTAATTCGTTACAAGCTGCTCGGTAACCGTCGTGGCTGGCCTCCTGATCCGGAATTACGTAGGCTTCCGTCCATTAATGAAATAGTCTATAACGGCTAATATGTATCGATTTCCATTCCCGATCTGTGGAAATAGTCGAGAAATATCCACCGCAATTCTTTCAAAGGGTGCTCCCACCAAAACCGCATCCGTATCTAGTATAAACCCTGGTTTCGGATAAGCTAATACAGGGGCTCTACACATTCTTCCTTCGGTGTAGTGAAGGTCTCCTACACCGCTCATCCCAAATAAACTGCTTTCCATTCTTCGTCAGCTCCTTTAGTCGAAGCAACGTGCCCCAGATACTTAACTTTATCGTTAAGCAGCTCACATTTCTTGTGATTTGGCTTTAACTGAGCATTCTCACGAAAATATTTTCAAATTCATGAGATGCTGTTCTTTTTTTACTGTGCAGCCAAATCTCAGGGATTGCCCTATGATGCAATGCACAGCCTTGGCGGAAAGGAAAATGGAAATGGCGAAAAGGGGTTGAGCGGAAGTATTGATGCACATTCTGCTTAAATAACTACCGGCTTATAATCAACGGGGAAAACAAAAGATGAAGAGAATCGATTTTAGAGGTGATCGTCAATGAGCTTAAAGGCTTTCTTTTCGATTTTGTCCAAAGCATTACAAAGAGCAGACAATTTTTACTAAAAAATTAAAAACTTGTGAAGGACGTGCTATTTTCAGTTTTGTTTGATATAGATGTAGATTAGCTTATATCAGCTGACTGAGAAGGAAACAAAAACATACCTGTAATTTTATTATAAAAAATTATTAAATTAATTGTAAGAATTGTTAATAACACAATAAGCTGAAATAGAAAAAAATTTACTTACGCTAGGAAATTACTACTATACAATTTTTCTGTTCGAAACAATATCCTCAGAAACAATTGAGTATCTCGAGGATATCTATGCGTGCGCTGGGAAGATTGAGTTGGTTTAATTTGTGAATGCTTTTAAAAGATTCGAAAGAAGCGCCCAGCAACATTTCGAACTCAGCCTTTGAAGACCTTTCCAATAAATTTACACCAACCGCTGTATAAAAAGCGTATATGTTCGTACTTTGTTTTGATCAGTTCTTACTGACTGTCAAACGTGTTTGACAGTCGCAAAATTCCTCCTAATTGCATTTTGTTACAATATTTACAAATCAAAATTTGAAATGCCGCCTGCAGAGAAATTTAAGCCACCGGAGACAGAATTAGACTGGATACAGTTGCGGAAGGATTTCGGTAGCACATTGCCCGAAACAACAAAAGAGAAAATGATCCGTAAAATTAAAGAAAACCCCCTTGTTCCGATAGGTATGGCTTTATATAATTCCTAGCTTTCCGTCGCAGTTTAATGTCCCACACTATAATTAGGCTGTTTGGCTACCGCGAGTGCCCTAGGTTACGGACTGTGGAGCTTTCGACAAGGAAACAGAAAAATGTCACAGTACATGATGAGAGCTCGAATATTAGCACAAGGGTTCACAGTGGTTGCATTGATTATTGGTGTTGGTCTTACATATAGAAAAAACAACTAATTTTTTATATAAATGTGTAAAAGGTAAAGTTTCGTGTTATTTCGTTGTACTGAGAATAAAATTGTGGTAGCCTTCGTTTTATTTTCTACTTGGCAGATGGGAAGTTCGAAAATTGCACAGCACACCCAGGAACTGCGTTTAGAAAGTATTGCAATTCCGTTATAAATTGATTCCGTTGCAAATCAGGGGATTACATATTATAACACACTTTCTAAAATCGCTAATAAGTAAGATATTCGTGAAGTTATTAGTTCACCTGAAATTAGTAACAGTTAGGTTTTGAATGCAACGAAATATTACGAGAAGTTAAGCTTTGAAAATGCAGTTTCGAATCGAAAACGCACAATATTGTAATAGAAAATAACCCCCAGTTTCGGTTGTTTTGATAGAGAACAGTCCCCCTGAATAGGAATCAGAGTCATTAGTTTTGGGTATATTTTATACCTTAGACTATCTCCATAATGTCTCAATTCGAAAAAATGTCAAGTAGGCTTTCTTTAACTTCCAAAAAATTTGTCCAAAAGTGAAAATTTATAAAATTTGTCAAAATGTTAATTTTGACAGCTTTTTACGATAAATGTGGAACAGCTGGATAAATGACACTAACGCTTGGAAATATATTAAATTTTATCCAAACACTGCCGGAAGTATTTATTAATAAAGTAAAAAGTTATATTTACAAATTGGTAGCTCATAAATGATAAATTTTCGGTTTTGGAGAAATACACTTTCCTTATGTTGGGCACATCGTTGGTTACATCGCACACATCGACAAACGCCATGCGCAAGAGGAAGACGCCATAAAATAGAAATTTTGACCGATCAACTTGTGACATTTTGCGTGAATAGTTATTTTATTTTGTCCCGAAAACTTAGTAAATCAAGCTGAAGATATATTTTTATTGAAAATAAGTGCCGTATCAGTAATTAGACAAAAGTATAAGTGGGATTTGTGCTTGTTTTGCTGTGTTTTTGTGGAAATTTCGTAATTGGTCCGATGAGAGCAAAAAAGTGAACTCGTACATTTTTGTGACTTCCCTCCAAGATCTTTAAAACTTGTTTATTCGATTTGTGATTATACGTCCGGGCTACTGAACTGACACACGGTTACGTAGGCAAGCATCTCCGGAAAAAAATTTCGAAGTGTCTTTAGTAGCAGATAAGTAAGGCTAAACAATTCTTGTTCGCTTTGAGCAGAAGAAGTCAATTATGTGCGGCTGGTGTTAAGGTCTTATTTACAGGTGCGTTCATGTCCATTACCTGAGATGTTGTTTGTTTGTAGTGTCCAAATTTGATGAAGAAATTCTCAGTGAGTGGTTGGCTTAGTGAATGTGGCGTAGAATGTGTGTTGCCCGTATTTGTGTTGTTTCGATAGATTTAGTCATATTTAAACCATCAATCATCGTGGTAGGATTTGATTTATAGCTTATTTTATTTTTTGTAGTTATTTAGCGCCAAATTGTTCACGAGATGAGTTACACGCCGAAACAGCAAAGTTCGGGAGGGACTGGTGGGCAATCGTCACAGCAGGCGAAGGCTTTGGCTGGTATAACCCAACAAATGCAGAATCTGGTCCACGGTCAGAATGCCCTCCCGCAAGCAGCACAGGCGGGCTTGGGAGCTTTCGCTAATTTAAATATGACATTGCAGCAACACCAGCAACAACAGAGAATTGAATCAATATTCAGGGAACAACAACTACTTTTTTCTGCAAACTCGCAGTTTCAACAGCATTTTCAACAGCAAATGCAGCAAAACGCAGCGAAAGAGCCTCTCGCCCTAACCCGCAGCCCAGCAGATCTTCTAAATAAAATTCAACATCACCAACAGCAGGCGAATGGGAGTGCCACTGCCACAAGCATCGCAAGCAACCTAACCAATCAACAACTGCAACAGCAGTTGCAGGCTTTCTCCCAAAATCCAGCAAACCTCATGCAACAACTTCAAGCATATCAATACCAAATGCAACAGCAAAACAAGCAGAAAATGTTGTCCCTAAATCAAGCGTCACAATCGCTCACAAGTTTGCAAGCGCAGACAGTTGCCCAACAGCACATGCAACAAATTCAACAAACTTTGCAGCAACAGCAGCAAAAATTGATGGCATCCCACAGCAAAACTTTAGCAGCAGGCAATCAAGCAAAAACAGCCGTGTCATCAAATTCGCAGACATCCTCACCACCGTTACCATCAAACAATAATCTACCAAACAAACAATCTGGCAAATTATGTGCGGGTCCTTCTAACCAGCAATCTAAGCCGATGAATACATCTCAAAGTTCCCCCAAGTCAGTATCAAACCCAAGCTCGAACAAAAATTCAGGTCACGCTTTAGGAACACAAAAGCCGTCAGCAAGCCCACAGATGGGCATTAAATCCCCATCTCCAAAGTTGCAAATTAATGCTGTTCCATTAACAAAATGTTCAAACAAGCCCCCTACACCTCCTATTAAGCCCGCGACTATCGTCAGTCAATCGCCTCCGAAATCTTGCAGCTCTCCAAGTTCATCACCGAAACCCATAAATATAAGTTTTACAACGGCAAAGCCTTCTAGCACTGATTCATCAACGAAAAATACACCAAGCTTATCAATAGCCTTGAGTCAAGTGACTTCAATTACAACACCGACCGTTACTCCTCCTAAGCCCTGTACATCACCTGTAGCGCCGGTGGTGCCGGCCGCTTCTGTTGTTTCTACACCGGTTCAACAGGAACAAAAAAAGTTAGAAGAGCCAAAGCAAGTGGAGGAACCAGTAGTGAAAAATGCTGAAATCGAAGATGCTAAGGAGGAGAATGTGAAAGAAGTTGAAACGGGAAAAGAAGTTGTGGAGAAGGTTGAAAGTGCGAGAGAAGAGGAGAAAGACAAAGAAACTCAAGAGAAAGGAAATCCGATTTCGGAGAAGACAGACAGTTCTGAAAGAGATGAATCAAAAAGTGAGGAAAATACCGACAGTTCGATTTCGAGTGAGGTTCCCTCAACCGAAGTTAGCACCACAGAAACGAGTACTTCTGAATCTCCGAACAAATCTGAACCTCCTATGGAGAATAGTCCACAAAAGGCATCCGTTAAATCAAAGCAAAGCCAACGGAAAAATTCAAAAGCCGAAGCAAGCCTTTCAGAACCAATCCAGAAAGAACAACCCGCGAAAGTAGAAAAGAAAAAGGTATCACCAGCAAAAGAAGAGTGTGGCGAAGACAAAGCAACGAAAACATCTGTACTGGAAACACCAAATAAAAACGAAGAAAGACGGAGCCAACGTCATCGCCTCAAAACAATTTTGTATCAAAGTCCTTTGCCTGAATTAGCATTCATCGCAAAGTTATCCGCCAGCGAAGCATCAAACTCTCCTAGAAATTACGAAGAAAAGCTGACTATTTTTTATAAGAACGAATACTTAGCTGTTCGCAATTCTGAGGGTGGATTTTTTTTGTGTCAAGCACTTCAGAACGTTTATAAATCCTCTCCGCGCATTCGTATTCGGTGGCTGTCGGAAGAGAAGAAGGATAGCAATGTTTACATTCCTGACTTTTATGATAACACCGACATTGAATGCGTCTTGACCACCGTGGAAATGGAGCGGATTAATAAGCATAGCTTTCGTTTGCCTCAGTCGGAAAGAGGTCGAATTGAAAACATCTTGAAAAAAGCCATAGATGTAGAAAAGGGGGTTCTACCTAGGCCAGATGTGACAGAGGAAAATCCTGATGGGCGTAAGTAGGATCGGTTTCTCCTTTGGTTCATTTTATTTATTTATTTCTTTGTAGTTGATATCTCACTTTATAAAAATGAATCTCAGATTGAAAAAAAGACACCTGTAAGAAAGCGAAAATTAAGTCTCTCACACAGTGTTAAGAAAAGTCATACTAAGCCAAAATCTCCGAAAAAGAAAAAGAAGTCAAAACCGAAAAAGGAACGTGGCTCATCAGATTCTTATGAGGAATCTGATGAAGAAGAAACAGATAACGACAAAGAGTATAAGCCAAGTCAGAAGAAAAACCTTGTTACTCAACCTAAGCTTAGAGCCCAGCGCTCTCCGCTGGCTAGAGCACGTGCAGCATCTCCTATAACAATTAGGAAGGAATTACTTCCACGAACTCGGAAATCAGTGCCTCAAGAGGTAAGTTATGCACATTTTTAATAACTTGAAAATAAGTCAGGATATTGGCATTGTTTTTGTTATTGGGGGGTAATTCCGAACTCTATTAACCTTAATTGGCACTGCTTTGTTATCCTTTATTTGATTTGGTATCCTGATCCCTTATCGAAGCAACTATTTCTGTACAATATAGAATCTGTGTAGGTTAAAGGTTTTATTATAACTGGGATATGCTGAGTGTTCTATTTATAATTAGTGAGAAATATGTGTCTTATGAAAAAAATATTCCAGACTGGAAATGTTTTGCATTAAGTTAGTTATTATCGCTGAACAGAACATCAGCTTCATATTTTTAAGTAAAAAGACATATTTGGAATCTACGTAATATTTTTATCTGGAACACTGGTCATCGACCAAATACTAACAGAAAGACTTGTCTGTGGTCCGAAATTATAACAAGCGATTTAATTTTCTGGTTCAGCAGTTATGCCTGTGTCAACTTTTGCATTAAAACTAACAGTAAAAAGAACAATGACAATAATAGGAATAATAATGTCAATAGTAAGCCCAGAAGAACAGTAACACCGTAAATAATGGGACAATTATGTGTATCTCATCGAAAAAAAAAACGTTAAATATTTCTTCCGTTTTGCTCGATACATTTTCAGACATATGAAAGTTCAAGAATCCTGATGTGCTCTTTCAGGAAGTCAGTCTTTTAGATGACTTTCCCAGTAGATGTCAAGTCGGCGGGATCCAGCCGGTGAAATAATAAATTTATCACGCCCAATCCACCGTTTTTGAAGAATTTCATCTAGATCTCACACTGTCCTTAAGAAATGTGTCGGTGCTCCATTGTAAACTGGAACTATATTAACATTCGTTTTATAGATCGACATTTTCCAAAGGTGTCGGAAGTTCTTTAATTGAAAACGAGATTGCGATTTCCATCCAATGTTTTATCAAAAAGAGTGCCCAAATATCCACATGTCTAGAATAACCTCATCGACGAAGTAATAACAGAAAGACTCTTTAGCTGCCTAGGGAGACAGTGAACACTTTTTCACCAAGTTTCGATGCCTCGTTTGGCACCTTCCATCTTCCTCACTCTGTACTGCAAGCAATAAACACTTCATAGACTACAGCTCTCTGGTGACGCATCGCTGGGCCAAAAGTAGAGAAAAAGCGTTCACGGTCTGCCTTAAGGACTGACTAGTTTTCCTGTTGAATACGGCATTAACTTCACGTGTGAATCGGTCTCCAGTTTTTTTTCTTATCGGGCATTGGGCAATCACTGGAATGAGACACATCTTTTCAGGAATTAGTGGTTGCACATTGCGTAGTTATTCGACAGAATTTATAATCGAATATCAAGTAAAACGTAGAAAAAAGGGGTAAAAAATAAGAGCGCTTTTTTCAATAGAATTTTTGCAAAAAGCCATGGCACTCATACAGTTAATTATATGATTTGCTTCAGTGTGTCTGAAAAAAATGTTGGGCCTCACCGCAAGTAACCCTTAGCAACAGTCTCCTTGTAGCTTGTTGCAATGTATTTTTGATTGCACTATAGATTTTCGGAATAGGAATAAGTTTATAAAACTTTAGCTTAAACTAATGGGCGATAAGCAAAAAAATCCATACGGACATTCCAGAACCTTATGAAATGTTGTTTTCTATGTGCCGCTTTATTTTTTAAAAATTCTTCTGACAATTCTGTGAGTGTCGATCTCTGAGACTATTAAGTACTTTTGAAATAGGCACATTAAAGGTACATTTACACCTTTGAATTTTTGTTTTGCTTTCAAAAAGTGTTAAATGGGTAACGCACTGTTTTGAAAATTTATAAAACTCGACTTTTTTTTAGTCTCCTAATACAGGGAAGAATGAGGAAAACAACGAGGTTACATCCCCGATGTTAAGTCGCAGTGATAGAGCAAAACGGAGAGGAATCGAAGCAATTACTAATCATAATCAAATACAGGAAGAAATACCGGCCAAAAAGCCTGCTTTAGCAGCGACTCAAAATAAAAAAACCGAGACAAAGACCTCTAACAAAGCCAAAACTAATAAAAGTAAGTAGTTGGATAAGGATTGCTCTTAAAGAATTTTTTTCGAAATTACTACAAATAGGTGATGATGATTTGTTAATAATACAAGAGTCCAAAAATTCGTTTGAGACGTCTGGTGCAGCAATTAAGAGCTGTCCGACAAAAGCTGAGGCAAGTGAAACATTATCTAATACGAAAACATCAAAAGCAGCATCAAATCCCTCAGTTGGTCCTAAAAAATGTAAGGTAGCTGCTTCTCCAGAATCTTCAACTACGTCATCTCAATCTGCGGCCGGTGGTAGATCCACAAGAAGTAGGAAATGAGGAGCTCATCCATGTCACTGCAAGCATTAGGTGAAGCACTGTAAGGAATTTTTATTGTCAGTAGAATAATATTAAGATAAGTATTAAAGTTCATTTGTTTTTTGTTTTGTCTACTCTCTGTTTGTGTTTTTTAATTATTTTTATGCTTTTATATTTCTTTGAAATGTCAACGTAAAAACAAGAAAATCGAACAAATTTGTTTTGTATAAAAATAGTGTTTTTTTTTCTTCTTCGAAATGTTGCAATTCTCTCTTTAGTTAAACATGGTGAACAAATCTAAAATCGTGAGTGGACAGCATTTGTACATTTAGTGTTATGTACAAACAAAATTTACAAAATTCTCTTCTGGTAATAAAAAGCAAAAGAAAGATAAGAATTATTTTTAATAGTTTAGGCTTAAAAATTTAATTATCGATAAATAGAAGAGCAGATTCTTTAATTATATGAAAAGTTTAACTATATGAGTAAACGTTTAGGTCGTATGGCAAAATTGATTTGACGAAAAAATAGATTTGTTTTAAAATATTTATTAATAATAAGATGTTTCACAGAGAAGAGTTGTTTCATTATTTTTCTTGTCACTTCGATAGATTGTGATAAAAATTTCCGGCAGATATCAAAATACTCCAAAACTTCAAATCTTAATGCGTAAAAAATTCATATTTTGTTTACGCTGTCGTTTCACAATTAAACGGAGGTATTCAAATAGCTCATACTAAAGAAGGCACAAGCCTCCACTAACGAACGACATCACTCCGAGGTCGCTGAGTTAACGTACGTTAAATTTATAAACAATTTTCTCACGGTGGTCTCGGTAAAGAAGCCGAAAAGTTTGATGGCTTATAACTTGAAAAGGAGGGGTCGTTGTTCATGATTTTTGCCAAGGAATACGGTGGTATGTACATGTTCAGTCAGTCATGGGATACCCTGTATAAATGATATTGACACGGTATTACAAAGTGTGAAAATTGCCTTATTTGCTGTATTATTATTTGTTGCACCTCGTGAGCGAGAAAGTGAAAGTGCGCGATTGATTGAAGAAGGCCTAAAAAAATTGGACAAGTGGCTAAAAATGAATAGATTAAAGTTGAATAGAAACAAAAAATTCATTGTGATTAATAGTAACTAGTACCAGCCGGTGGGCAGATGGGAGAGCAGTCGTGGAGCTGGAGCTGAGCCGGGTAACACCATACAGCATTATGGTCATTGTGGAACTTATGCTGGAGAGCCAGAGCTACTGGGAGCTAGCGACAAGATTCGTGGAGGATACCCTCCCTCCACAAAGAACTGAGAGGCCGCGAGAGGCGCTTCAGAGCGCAGCTAAAACAATAGGCCCAGCCCGAAGTAATGTGGTAAACGGTTCCGTAAACTCTTTCTCTTTCCCTTATAGAAAAGGACAGCTAGGCCATTTAGGCGAAATCTTTCTTTACTAAAGATTAAAATGGTCGTTAAATCCGTATGAACTCTTTCGTTATCGAGAAAACTTTTGCCAGATTACTGAACATAATTGAATATCCCAATAGGAAATGCGTTCATTAATTTAGCAAGGAAATGAAATTGCATTAGCCTGTCATTAATATTCTCTGTTACGTTACCCCTTGCATTACCATGTCATTGGTGTTAGCAACTTGTATTATTCTTTGATGGAATTATTTAATACCGTGTTCATCAATGGCTCGATTTTCTACCGGGATATTTTGTGTAAAAATCTACGAATATGGAACAGACCAACATTAGTTTATGTTTTTCGATGATGGGGGTTTGATGCCTGGTGTAATAAAACAACATTCCTTGGGTAATTTTTCTTTATTTGTACAACACTTACAAAGGACTACTCCCTATAATTATCCTTATATTGATGGTCACTCTAAAAAGCAATAAAGTCTACAAAAATGGATGGGGATATTATTTATCACATAAAGGTTATATTAGTATTTGTGTAGGTGTAAATATATATTTTGCTCATATAATTTATAATATATGTACGCCATTTGTAAATAGCTGTGTATATACATATAACTTGGATTCTTATTCATACATAACGTCTGATATTGTATATTCTGTTAAAAATCTTCAATCTTGGTGTTTTTAATATACATATTTATTTTATTCTCATTATAATGTATTTATTCCACTTTAGAAGCAACAATTTTTTAAGAGTCGCAAGCTTTTTCGTTATAGAAAAATTCGTTGATATGGCTATTTCGTCAGATGAATTACAATGAGGGCAGAAGTTCCAGATGTACTACGCAAACACGCAAATAAATATTCCTAATTTGATAGAGATATGTGTGAAATCAAATTCATTTTTTTTTCTACTTTTCGTAGGCAAGTTCACCAGTTAAGATTTCGATATTTCTTATCAAAAAAGTGCTTACATAGAGACAGAGAGGCAACATACAGTTTTTAGTAAAACACAATAATTAATAAAAGCAACTAGCTTACTGAAGGTGACTACTCCCATTCATTAATCCACATTTTTACTCGCAGATAAAATCAATCTAGTAAATGGACAGACTTGAGGTACTGCTTACAACTGAATAAAACAAGAAGCACTCTTCATTTTCTTTTACCAAAGTTTATAAAAAACACCTTGCTTGATTTCCACAGTTTATTTATGTGTTACAAATCAAATAGTACAGCCGACGCGTTTCGGCTGCCCTGGAGCAAAAATTGCAACTAACAAGAGAAAGTTACTAATCAGAAATTTTTGATTTTCATGACTAACTATTGCTCTGCATGAGACAAAGAAACGTTTTCAAAAAGGGTGAGGTGAAATTCCTTCCAAATGTTTGAAGGTAACCACTTTCAGGTAAATTCTAACCATTACATGTTCCGGCAAACATAAGCTGTGTTTTTTTTTGGACAACGGAGTTATGAAAACTGAAAAAAACGGCTGCGCAGCCAATTCTTCTTCTACTGTTTTGTCTCCTTAAACAAAGTCGACATAAGTAAAGACCGATATTAGTTTTTTTTTTAGTTTTTGAGTTTTATTTTGATATTTGCGTTTGATTTAATTGCTATAGGCTGCCTTTTTTGGCAGCAGAGTGCAGAATCTGTCATATATTAGTTGGGTTAAATTAACTCGGTTATTTTACGGAGTTAATAAGTTTACTGGGATTCTAAAAAAAGTGAAGTTTTCTACTGAAGTCTAAATTAAAAATACAAGACTGATGAACTTATTATCATTTTTCCTTTTTTTTATACAGGAGTTTGCTTTAATTGCCGAACAAAGTATTTCTTTTCATTTTTTTTCAATTCTTTTCCTTAATTTTATTTGATTTTAGATTCTGCACCTCATTTGTAATATCATCCGCTATAGGATTGAACTGTTGAAATTGAAACTCTTCTTC
>QYTT01093266.1:15190-30275 GCA_006980735.1 Dasypogon diadema
CTTAAAGGGAGAGGAAGGGAAGTTAATCCAATCCAACGATAAATACAAAGGCTATTTGTATAAATATACATTTTATCTTTGTTTTGTTTATTGTTAGTATAAGAAGTAACACTGGAAGAAATAAGAATAAAAGTATTTAGAGTTCGTTTACGTTTTTTTTGCTCGAAAGATTTTGTGCCAGAAAGTACAACTGACAATGAACGAAAATCTTTGAACTCAATGTACTGATTTTTGTCAGTGCCAGATCTGGTAACCCTAAGTCCCAACCAGAGGACAGCCCTAGCTTCAAGGAATTTAACCCTCACACCCGGACGAGACAACAGTCTGCAAGGGACAGCTCCAGCTTCAAGGAATTTAACCTTCACACCCGGACGAGACAACAGCCTGCAAGGGAGTATACACCCCCCATAAGGTCGGTGCTATCAGTTCATTTTTTTGTATTAGCTAAGAAATTAAGCTAAGGGCTATCCCAAAAAGCCTATAAGTAGATGAATAGTGGCCTTAATGCAGCCTGATCTCATTACTTCGTGACATTCTATAAACAGATCCAGTTTACTACTCAACAACGAATCTAAAGATCCGACATCTCCATGTTAATGAAGCCACATTTTTTTTTGGCCTAGAGGACGTAACAAGGGATACAAAGTAGGCTAGATTTGCCGAGTAAAATCAATTTTGTTTCATCACGATACTAATCTGTCGGCATTGACGTAAAAGGATCTAATGTAGCTTAATATTTTCCTACTTATTCTAAAATATTTGTGCTTGTAGTTGAGTGAGATTTCACAAAACTCCCGGAGAACGATATCTTTTGTTGGTGGCTCCATAGAATTTTTTTCTTATCATCATCTAGTCAAGTATAAGGCACTCTTAAGGCGAAGAGATTTACTCGAGAAGTGGGCTTCTATTTCCTATTAACGAACCGAGACCGTAGGTAGTTAAATCGAACACACAAAAAAATACGTTAAATATCGAAATGGAGATATGTAGCTAGAATAGTTGAATAGTTAAACAGCAGAATGTGACAGGAGTTTATGTCTTTCCAAAATTACGTTAAGAGTCTGTTACTTGAACTTAATTTCGTTCTTTTATACTAAAGCTTACCATTATTATCTTAGATAAGTACGTATGATTCTTCCTGGCATTAACTTTACACTTTTGTAATTGGTCGTGATCCAATCGGATCGCAAAACTTTTAACGAAAATCCGTAAATCATATTGGCTGTCCAGTGGGCACTTCTACAGAAACTATGGTTTTTGGGGGACCCCTTTCTTATGCGAGTTAATACAATTATCCATCCGCTTGTTTATTCGTTGAGTTGGTTGAGTTTGAACCAATGAGTTGTCTAATTTGAAGCGATCATGACCGAACCGTTAGGAAAAACCTAAATAAATAATACTCAGTATACTACCAACACATGTAGTCTGACTAGTTTTACATTAGCATACTCAGTTGACAGCCTATGTAACCTGACCCAGTTTGAATTTTGGTAAAAGAATTTTTGAAAAGTCTAAGTGAAATTTGTTTTGATGAATTGAGAGCTCAGGTAGAAAAGAGTACCTATATCGCCTCACGACTGTTATGTACATTGAATTATGAACAAGGGGCATAAAAGTATTTATAATTATTTAAGCTAGGTAAATCATCTTCCTTTTTTTGTGTAAACGATGTAAGTAAATTTCCTGAAGGTGATATAGTTTTCGAGAGGATTAGGAGAGGTAAGAATTGGTAGATGTTAACATTGTATAACTATAGCTGAGTACGAAAATTTTTTTTGTTCGACATTGAATTAAAGAGAACCATGCGGACGTAAGTTTTTATTTTGCTCGCTGACCCCCTTGATTCATCCTCCGGTAGGTTAAACCCAGATTTCAGCATTTAGGTAGCAACCGGCGAGGGACCAAAAAGAGACGTCCTTAACATCGGGTCACCGGACGTCGTAGGGTGGATGGGGATACGGCCAAGGGGGAGTCACTACCATCAGACTCCCCCCACCGCAAAGCAGGTGGAGAGCGGGGCCCTCGCAGCTGGGCTTCCTCCCTTTCTTTTTCTTTTGTATTCTTGTATTTTCTTTCTTTTCTCCTTCTTCTCTTTCTTTGATTTTTTTTCTCTTCCTTTTTTTTTTATTTTCTTTCCCTTCCTCCTCCTTTACTCCCCCTCCGGCACGATTCCCTTTTTTGTATAATGGGCACTCGGAGAGGGCGGCGGTTTATTTGAACCCACCCCACATCCCCGCAAGCTAGGCGTCAAACGTGCCGGCAGCCATAAGCCCCTCCGAGGCATCTGGGCAAGCGCATCGCGGGAGCGACTGAGCCTGTCCTGGAGGCTACGCGAGCGAGCTTTTGGGAAGACTGTCCTGGATACTCTTCTCTCATTAGGGCGAGGTCCATGGCAGAGCTTCCTGAGGGTGAGAGCTCCTCCTGGCTTTCATCAGCCTCTCATCAGGGCTGAGTGACAAGTCAGGAGGAATACACGGCCTGCTCCTGATGCCACCACACCCACACCTAATCTCATTACAGACCATTTTTTAAAAATTAAGGGCCTGTTCGAGAATTCAGTTTTTGCAATCATCTGCAACTTTAGTTAACTATATAAATGAAACTAAATTCTCGAACAAGCCCTTCTATAGCATTGAACAGAGTATGTGCTTCTTGAAAATTGCAGTTTCTGTAGCGTACTGCAATTTCTATACATGTAGTGAACTATATAAATGAAGAAATTTTTCAAAGATTTCTATAATATTTTACATAGATTTCCATACAACGATTAGAAAAATATCCATATTCATTAATTATACGCGTAGAAATTGTAGTCGACTGCAGAAAATTTATTTTTAAACAGGCCTATAATGTAGAACAATTTTCCTAATCGTGATAGGAAAAGCTACGTAAAAAGGTAATTTTTTTAAATTATTTCCGAAAAAATTGATTACATACACACTACATACATACACATAGAAATTGCAATCAACTGCAAAAACTGAAATCTTGGCCAGGCCCGTACTATGCAATAAAGGATTACAATAGCTGCGTTCTTTTGGCAGCAAAGTACAGAGTTGTCATACATTAACTGGGTTAAATTAACTCGATTATTTAACCGAGTTAAAAAGATTACTGGATTATTTAAGTCTTCTATGAGAAAATTGATGGCGCTTATTGAAAGATTTTGTATTCAAAATCAGATTTTGCTCATCATAGCAATTAAAATATACACTAATGTGGGCAAAACTAACATTAAGGTAAATTTCAAGTTTCAAGTTAAAAACGGTCGGGTTTGCTTAAAAAGAGGAAAAGAGAAGAATTATCCATATCCTCCATGGATTCCAACCGTTCTTTTTAGCTTTCATAACTCTAGCTGCGTTCTTTTGGCAGCAGAGTACAGAACTCTGCTGCCAAAAGAACGCAGCTTCTATTGCCCAAAAGAACAGAGCTAAAATCAGAAGAAATAAGAAAAAGTTCCAATAAATCCATGTGTTGCATACTTTCCGGCGGCAACACCAAGTATATTAGATATGAATGCAATTTCTCAGTTACTTCCAATACAAATTAAACATTGTGACGTCATGAGAAATGTATTTTCTCTGTCTCTTTAGATTTAATAGATCCTTAAAAGTCAATTCGAATCTATTTTAAGCCCACAGTAATTTTGGCATAAGTCCAATTTAACTAAGTTACCCAGGAACGCAACCGAAAAGTATTTTTTATTGGATTTGAATATTTCCGCAGAGGTAAGCTTTCTCTTATGAAAAACTCCTTTAAACGAAAATTGCAAAATTGCCAGTATGAAGAAATTTTCACACGATCTAAAAAAACATCATATAAAAAAATGTTGGTGGGAACACATCTTTCCTTTGCATCTGGGTTTATGAGAAGAATCGGGAGAATTTTCACAAACTGCGAGAAAAGCTTTTAAACTGTATTTACAAACAGTATATACAGTATATATAATATGAACAATTTGCTACTTTATTTTACTTCCTAAATGTCTGGTTTAAGCCAAATATAGTTTTTTCTTGTTTTACGATATTGCTCCTGCCCGTCTTCCTTATCCTGTTGTAGACTATCAGTAATTATTAATGGATATGTTTCCTCACTTGCAGGAATTAAATCTCCTGACCAGGAAACCACAGAGTCGTTCTCTAACTCGATTTCACATTTAGAGGCCTACTCCAGAATCCGTCGTAGCAATTCCGAACACGAAAAAATTATATTTAACAAGAAAGGAGTTGAAATTGATGTTGCCGTTGAAAACGTACTATTTCTCGACAACGGCACCAAATTCAGGTTCACTTCGATTGTTGGGTCCATTAGTTTCGTGTGCGTAACCTCTCCGACGAATTGTGGAATAGGCCTGTTAATTCGTGCTGATGTCCTAACTTGCCCTTCTGCAGGAAAGTTCAGGATTTCGCATTAGCTTTGAACTGCCTGCACTTCCCTGTTTGGGAGACCCCAAATGACATTTGTGGATTGAAAGCACAACATATCTTATTCTTATTTTCTTTCACTTTCAGGAAGTCGTTCCCTAACTTCTGCAATGTAAAATGCAGGAAACTATACTTGCAGAAGTAAAGAAACAGACCTGTGACGGAACTCTCCACTTATTTTGATGTGTGGCGTTCCAGCCAATGGAGTAGTAGGCGTACGTTTCTTGAAAACAATTTTTGTTTTATCGAGTTTTTAGCTTCGATTTGATTTTTATATAGATGATGTGCACCACGGTTTACAGACTACAAGGTTAGCCAAGTTTTTAGTTTGAATCGCCATTTTGTGACGTCACTCTGGATAGAATAGAATAGAATATCCAGGTTTTCAGTGGTGACGATTTTGCAACAAGTGATGTAAATTTAAGTACTAAAATCAAAATTAACATGTAACATAAACGCGATTTCTATTATATTAAAAATTCATTAAAAATCAAGTCTCTTTTACTCGCTTCCAATTGGAATGCTACCAAAACAATGTATCTTCTTCTTCCTCTAACAAGGATTCAAGCTCAATTAATACAAAGTGACGTCACGATTTATATGTCAGAATAAAGCCTGGCTAAACTTGTAGTCTGTAAACCGTTGATGTGCACCATCTTTCACCTTCCTAATTTCTTCAGTAAATTTTATTCATTGGAATTTATAATTATCAACTGAAAGTGATCTTAATAAATTCAATTTTAGTCTTAAATCTTTCAATCAATTTAGCTCAAGAACTTCATGATTGGCATATTATTCACTTTCTTACACGTACCTAACTGATATCCTACCTACGTCCCCCCTGGACGTTCAACTACGCCGTTACCAATGTACGAGTTCATCCATTGTCATTGTGGCCACTGACATTTTAATATAAATGAACGGAGTGTCAACTTTCAAATTTGAAACAAAAAATTGTTTCACAGACACAGCGGATAAAAACCTATTTGCCACGTACATATTTCACGTAAAATCAATAAAAGCATTTAATTAACATTTCTTAATAAGAAATTTAAAGAAATTGCAAAAAGAATTAAAACAAATTTAGGTCTACCGAGTCTTAAAAAAATTCAAAATGTTTACCGGGCACAGCATACGAAAATATGCAATTTTTATTCCTGTGTCCAATTGCCATTTACAATCAAAGTTTTGATAGAGAAATGGATGAATGGATTTTAATAACAAGATTAATCGAAATCTGCCGTATCATTTGCTCATCTGAAATATCTTCAGAAAATGTAATCTATTTATCCTTCATAATACAAGAATACTTTTTATATAGAAAAAAAAATGCTTCCCAAGCGAAAGACTTCTTCCGAAACATCATTACCTGAGCCATTATCCACAACTGATTCAAGAATTTGGACCCTTAAAGTTATTTTGGATCATGCCGTTCGAACATAAGCACCAATTTTTTAAAAATGTTATAAATAAAAGCAAAAACTACAAAAACATTAAAAGTTGTTATCAGAACGACATCAGTTGTTTTAAGCATCACGTTGTACATTGTACAATGAAGGCAAATGTGTTTTGGCAGAAAAAACTGACAGTCAGAACATCAATGTTATTTGTATTCAAAATATATTTTTGAGCGAAAACTTCGATAGTGTTTATTTTTATGGCAGAAAAATATCGTTATTTTACAACTACAGATCTACTTTGTTTGAGTCCGTAAGTAACAATAATGCGAGCGAATATACCTTGATATCGTCCGGATTATTAGTTTCCCCTCAACCTTTTACATTGTGATTTAAACAATAAAAAAATATCACTTCCCTATACTTTTTGAAATGGTCAATCGCCTTTAATCCAATCCAATTTTGTCATGTCTTTTTTATACCCCTAATTTATATTTATAACAAGTAACTATGATTAATTCTTTTATATCTCTAATTTATATGCACAACGTTCGACACCTTCGACTTCCATTTTTCATTTGTTAACTTAGTAAAGTAGCAGTGTAGAGAGCAATATAAAGAAATAAATATTTTGTAAAATGTCCACCGACAAATTTACTTTCAAAGTCTGGGATTTGACCAGACAACAGAGACGAGTTGTGTTAGCACAACCGACAATCCAAAGCGTAATTAAAGAAGGTAAGTTTTAAACTTATTATCTAGTTTTATTTTCATTAGCTTTTATAGCACAAAAAAAAATGTTCAAGGCGAAAAGCTTGTTTTAGAAGAAGATGGAAGCATCATCGACGAGGATGAATTACTCATTCATTTCAAGGGCAATGTGTTCATGCTATTAGACACCGGACAGACCTGGATACCACCAGTCCAAATACTGGAAAAAGCTGTTGAAGAACTTCCTGAACAGCATCAGATTGTTGGAGATATAGAATCTACAGCTAACATTAACTATCCAACAGAGCCGATAAATCAACTTTTATTTGTGAACTTGCCGAGGAATCTGGAATCCACAGATTCAGATAACTCATTTTCGAGCGGTGTCTTATCAGAGAGTGACGAGGGATCGGTTGCTAAACTCGAAATGTCTAAGCTTTTTGAGGATTTCAAAATTCCGTGGGAAAAATTTCCTAAGTCTGCAACCTTGGATGCGTGTAGAAAACAAAAAAAAAAAAGATTGGCACACATTTAAAAACCATTGTCCACTTATTTGTCGACGAACTTCGTTCTAGGTCAAAATATATTACAGTGGACGTCTTTAGAAATATTTTCGCCAAGTTATGTGAAAAATACCCGGACACTTTTGCCTATAAAGATACAGAAGGGCAGTTGATTTCTTCCCGAAGTTCTCCGCTTGTGACAAGTCTAATGCAAAGGAATAATTATTTAAATCGCACACCCAAATCATCTAGTAGTTCAGGCCTTAAGGCCAATTTACATAGCAGCAACATGTTTTTTTACTGAAAACCTGAACGAGATGGTTTTATTGATTGATGATATGTGTAAAAAAAGGACAAAGAATGAAGGGGAAAGAAAAATTCAATTCCGGCGGGGAAATTGACATTTTAGCCCGTAAAAATTTTGTTGGCATATGTTTTGTCTTTTTTCGTATTTTATCATGTTAGCTTTATCTATCCCACTCGCACTGTTTGCTTACAATGTTGTAGTAATGTAAATTGGCCTTTATTCCACTAAAAAAAGTTTTCAAAAAATTTTGAAATGACTTGTGTGAACTAGCAACCATCTACGTCAGGAATCATTGAAAATGATGAAAACTTCAGAATTAAAAAGGAGCGATTAATAAAGTTAAGTAGGCAAAACAAAACGTTATCTACAGAGGAATACAAAGAAGTTAAGACCCTAATGAGCGATTGTTATTCTGAACAGCGAAAATATTTCAACAATTTTTCTATTAATGAACTGAAAGAACAGTGGCCATTTTTGTTAAACAAGGATTTCATTTTTGAACATTTCAACACACTCACTGGGGCAATAATATCAAGCAATATATTAAAGTTTGAAGATAAAGTGAAACAAATAATTGACTATGACGTACAAAGAAACCAAGAATTATGTCGAGGATTTTTGAGATCATTAATTACGATGACAACAAAATCGCTTTCTCCTTCATAACCACCTACTTCAAGGAAACTATGGATAATATTTTTAAATACTTTCCGGTAAATGTTAAAATTACATCTAGGCAATTCTATTTATAATTATTTTAATTTAAATTTAGTTTGGAACCGAATTGCAAGAGATACGAACGCAAGTTCAGATTCCATGGTTTGCATTCGTTGGTAAGCTGGACCTTCGAAATGTTCCTAATGTAGACAACAAACTAATGCACCAACTATGGATAAAGGCAGCAGTCACGTCCTGTATATTTACGTGGATCAAGTTTTAATTAACTCTACCGTCGGTTGATTTCAAAGAAGCTTTCTCGCAAACGTTTGCACTTTACTTCGTTTTGAATAAGATTTATCCAAATGAAATATCGCAAACTCTGGATTTCGCCCAGCGATTTTTTTCAACATTCAAACAGATACAACCAGAGAAGAGAAAAAAAAATATAAACGCACAGTCTAAAGTTCTACGCTTTATTCAAAACATCCAGGAATCAAGAAGTGCTTAATATTATATCATAATTGATTTTCAAGTATTTTATTATCATTCCCTATTGACTCGCATTTGAAGTGTTTTTTTTTAATTAAGAAAGTTTGGAAGTGATTTTTTTAAAATCTTTGTATTTTTTATTTTAAATAAACTACAACCTACGTAACCGATATTTGGGACTTTTTTTACTTTATTGATAAAAACGCTTTACTATTCTTCTTTTCCTTATTCCACACGCATGTGAAGAAATTGTACTTTTTTGTTTTCATGCTCAGCTGGGTGTTTGAGCCATTGATTTTGGAAGTGGGTTAAGTCCATTTTTTGCAATATTAAAGATTTATTTTTGCCCTTAAACTTCGATTTTTATTAAAATTGAAGAATGTGACTTACCCCACTTTCAAAATCAACGGCTCGTTTGTGAACAGAGTTGATGAAAATTTGCCGGAATTTCATTTGGATAAAAAAGAAATTTATTCAATATTTATTTATTTCAATATTTATTTATTTAAATTAAAGTAACCTATACTATACGATTCTGTCGAAACGGTATGGAAAATAAGCTTTAAAAAAGTTTTTTGCATCTAAATTCCTATATAATATTCCTGAATAAATTCAATTCATAGTTATAATTTTGATTTTAGTAAATTTCCCTGAAAAACAATATACTTACCGGACTAATTTTAACACTAAGCGAAAAAAATAATTACTCAAGGACGGTGAAATTAATTTCTGAAAAATTTAGGAACATCACTAGGGCCTTTGATGAATATGCGGTATTAAGCTTTTCTCGATTTCATTCAGATAGGAACCAGAATAAAGGTTAGCATCCAAATGCAGTACAAACTGTGATGTAATTTCACACAACTGTTTGATGAAATTACATCGCTTCTGGAAATTTACACACAACTGTTTAACCATATTACAACTTGAACTTAATATCATAAACTTAAGTAAAATATTTCCCTCAAATTTTGTAAATTTCGAATGGGTGTGTAGCTATTTTTTGAGATGTAAAATTACTACTCTCAACTTGGCGGGTTTTCGTTATGTTATAGTTATTTTTCATGCATATTATTTTATGGTTTTCTGAAAACCCGCCAAGTTTAAATGGGAAAATATTATTGTATTGATATGTAAAAAAGTTTCAAACACAAATTACTTACAACAGAATTGCATAATAAGGCCGGTGCAAAGAAAATGGTTTAAAGATTGGCGTTGGTTTCGATTTCAACTTTTTTGCTGGTCAAACATCTGTGACAAATAGCTAGATACAGGGTGGTCAAAAGTAGCTTGAAGCGGTTCGGGTAAATAGTGCACGGCGTACGTGCGGCCTCTTGCTGGAACTTGGCCTGCGCACTGCCGTGCGCATAGATAGCCTGCTTAAACAACGCATCCCTTTCTGAAGATTTTTGCTCCAGAATAACGGTAATGAATTTTGTACGGAAAAAGTAAACTCAATTTCAATGCGCTTTATTGTTATTTTGTACATATTTGGAAGTGGAAGTGATTAGTGGTTAAGTTTTTAAAAGGATTGGAAAGTGATTTATATTTCTAGTATTTTCGAAAATAATAAAAATATAATCCACCTTTATCAACAAAGGAACGATCCTCTGTAGTAATAGGAAAACTGATTACTTTGGTGATAAAAATACGATACTCTATAGCAAAACGAATACCATTGGCTGTGACGATAACAATGCATATAATCAAAACGATAAGTCGGCGCATAATCCATTTCTCAAGCAAAAAGTATTGCTATCCTTTCGAAAATTATCATCGCGGCAACAGGCAAGTCCTGCCGTGCTAATATTTTTTCTCTATTGCATTCTTATTGCCATGTTTGTTGGGTTTATTGCCGCGCAAAACCTTAAATTTGAGTGTCTGTATAGCACTTTTATTACTTAGGGTTAAGATTAGTTACAACGCCAGCCCTTTTCTTTCATTTTCTAAGAATTAGTCTTCAATGGATCAGAGGCAGTCAAAGGTAAGAAAAGTGCTGGCTATATATGTAGATAAGATTGTTGGTAAGGGACATTCTGTTGTGAACTGAGTAAACGAATAGACCGTAAATTGTGGCACGTTTTTGCGTTTCTTTTATATAAAATAAATTTTTATTTTATTATCACTTTATTTATTCAATTTATTAGACTTCACTTCGAATCTTTCGCATGAAATCTGTCACTTCTGACAAAATTTCGGTGCGAAATAAATGCCCGGGCATATAAATCGTTGGGGAAAAGTCTCTACAGCACATCAAAGCGCCATGTTCAACCTAGAGTGCTAACTAAACTATTATCGCGTGAGCAGCGTACCACTTTGCAAAATCGGAACCGAAAATTTCGGTGATACTTTTCGGTTGGATTTTTTTTACATTGGTTTGGTATAGGAAACGAAATTTTCGCTCGAACTGCATACTGGCCTTTACGCTAAAAATGTCTGAGTGTAAGTCGTGTTAAGGTCAATTTACATAGCAGCAACATGTTTTTTTACTGAAAAACTGAGCGAGATGGTTTTATTGATTGATGATATGTGTAAAAAAAAGGACAAAGAATGAAGGGGAAAGAAAAATTATATTTCAGCGGGGAAATTCACGTTTTAGCTTGTAAAATTTTGTTGGCATATGTTTTGTCTTTTTTCGTATTTTATCATGTTAGCTTTATCTATCCCGCTCGCACTGTTTCCTTACAATGTTGCAGTAATGTAAATTGGCCTTAAGTAGGAAAAAAAACATTTTGACGTAAAGCGAACTGTCATTTTGAATAATAAATCTTTTGAAAGTGAGTTTTGCATTTTATGATTAAAAGCTATTAATACCGGAAAAGGAGTTTACTCCAAGAAGCTTGGCGAGTACCAGAAAGTGAGGATGACATTAATTTGAAAATTGACTTACACCGAAAAGCATTGAAGCGTTTCCTTTTCTTCAGTGCAGTCTTCCCTCCACCACCAACACTTTTTTGCTCTACACTACGCTACGCTGAAAGTAATAGTAAATCCATTTCTACGCCTCGGTGTGTATACCACATCCGAACCTGTCAGTTCCGAATTTTTTGTAGCCACTACAGGGGAACCAATTCTGTCTATATATTCTTTCCTACTTCGGTGTAGTCCGGTGCCGCCACTAATCGCGAATTCCTACGCCCAAAATTTTTCGGTTTTCGGTGCTGACTCTTGACAGGAAACTACTTTTCATAGCAACCGCCACGGGATTTGTCGATTTGATATTTTTTGCGAGAATATAATGCACGTTACGAGAATATAATGCATATATACACGTTACGATCTGAAGTACAACTTGGTTGAGTCGGACATGTAATCGTATCGTGTGTAGGGCTACTGTCCAACTGGTTTTCAAGTTCGTCCAACGGCTGGATGAAAATCAATTTGTTTTAATTTTTTGAGGGCGGGCTTTAAGGTTGTACTGCAGATTGTATCGTGTATGGTGTAGTTGTACAACGCTTTGTATCAATTGCTTGAGCGTGTGTAGTAAAACATCCAACAAGATGTCAAACCAAGTTATACTACAAATCGTAACGTGTATGGGCCGCATAAAAACGGAGCTGACTCTAGAATCGACACTTTTGAAATTTGACAGCACCCAGTAGGTGTAGTGGCAGCCCAGTCCTGGTGTGTTGTACGCACAGAGGCGTAGAAAAGAATTCACTATAGGGAACATACGTATTGTATGACAAACGAAACACACCATAACCGAGGCAATTTTTACACATAGTGCTGATAGACTTTTTATGCAAAATAGGTGAGCTCGTAGCATAAAGTTGAATTCGGACAGAGCTTGTTCCGACGAGACATCACATTACTGTAACAAGACAAAAACAGGCCCCTAGTTATTTTCTGACTTTGGGCGCGACAAAGTCAATATAGCATGGTTATAATCTAAATATAGTCAAACATCCTTATGTATTTAATCTATATTTCTAAAGGCTTTTCGGCTTACCTGTCACGATATTCCCGTCTGTCCTCGCCAGTATCTTCTCGGACCCGAATGTAAGCAACTTCACCCTTAAATTTGTACATCAGTAAAGCTACATGAAAATGGGGAAATAATTACCTCGTGAGAGCGGAACCTGGAATCATCTAACTTTTTTATCGCGTATTTCATATCTTCGTGTCTTAGGAATTCAACAACTCCAGTTCCATCTTTGTAAGTATCTGCAAAACAAACATCACCAGCTTCACGCATGTGATCTTTTAAATCTTGCCAAGACCCAGAAGGCGGTAAACCAGACACAAGAACACGAAATTGCGACCTCTTTGTCGGCGGACCTCTTCCCCCTCTGCCTTCCCCTCGACTGCGATCGTTCCGACTTCCACGATAGCTCCCCGGACCACCCCCACGGGGAAATTCAACTCTCAAACGATAACCATCATAGTCATAACCATCCCTGGCTTTTACGGCATCTTCCGCATCCCTAAAATCCAGATCAAACTACCTTATTAAAGTTACCCGCGTTCAAAATACGTCCATTCCATACCTAGCATCTTCAAACTCCACAAATGCAAATGGAGGTCCACGCCGGTTCTTCAAGTCGACAAAAGTCACTTTCCCAAACTTATGGAATAAATCCTGGATATCCTTTGTTCTTATATCTGGTGGCAAATTACCAACATATATTCTGCACTCATTGCGCGACATATTAAAATAGTATGAATCGGCGGTACAAGTCAAGGGAAATTACAAATCACAATCCACGAGAACGCGATATCTCAACATGCGCACACAAAAGCAAAAACAAGATGCCGGGCTACTAAAGTACAGTTAAATAATTGCAGCTAGTACTACAATTCTGGTTTACGTTTACATGAAATGATTATCCCAAAGATGCGACACTGTAATAATACGTTTGTACAACGAGCCTGAAAGTTGAGCAGAGCAGCTCAGACCAGTTCACTTCAAAGCACGGTATAGAAAATATGAGATATGCCCGAGGGGCAAAATGACACTTGGCCGTGACGTCAGCTAGGCAAATGTCGTATGGAAATTGTTCCCACATTTTTCCACATATTAACATTTTCGTAGCAAGCGTTTATCCACAGCTTTTGCACTTTCCTGGGGTATGGTTAACATTCCAGGATCTCTGAAAAATGAATATTTCTGGAAAGTGTTGTGTTTATATCGATGAGCACATCTATTATAAATATTATAGGTGCGAAAATTTGAAATTAAATAAATATTTTACGGAAAAAATGTTACTACTATTCTCTATATTCATCGATCTACGGGACCCGGGGTGAGTGGGGCTGCTGAGCAGGAAGCAAATATTGTCTGTAGTATTATAAGATACAATATACATGAAAAACAACATAAATACCACAATTATTCATAAATTATCACATTTACAAAAATTGGCTTTTCGTGACAGCAAGGCATGCAACACAGAAGGAAATATGCTTGGCCCGAGCACTACTTTCGCCATTTTTTGCCGAAGTTGACGTCACTGCGCCAAGAGTTTTTGGTTATTTTGCCGAAAAATTCTAAAATTAGTCATTAGTAAATATGCCAGAGTATGCGCAAGGGAACATTATTGCAAAGAAATAAAGAAAAACTGTGCTTAACTATTTATTTCATGAATTTAATTATTTATTTGAATTTGCCAATGTGACGTCACGGTGCGGTGTAGCAAGTAACATTTTCCTTAAAAGATTTATTTTGTTTCAAATTTTCGCACCTATAATATATATACTTAGGGCCGATTCCAATCCAAGTCTTCGACTTCGTCTTCGTCTCGTTATAACAATTTGTGACGTCACACCGAGACAACTTGGAGCTTGGCTAGTTTGTATAACACTTCATCGAGTCAACCTTTGAGTTGACTTCATGCAAATTATGAATAGATTTTATTCAAGAAAACGCATATTCTTTTATATTATTTTTGATTTACCATAAGTGATGGGAAAAAGGGTTTGGGACTAATTTAATTTAAGGAAATACACTACTTTTTTCCTTCACTTCATTGACTGAATAACTTCACAAACTTAACTTAAATTGAAAATGCACGCAAAATGACTGACTCCACTAGCAGCTGAACCCGAGTGAGCCCCTTCACCAGATTCTATCCGATCACCAAATCCAACGGTAAGTTTCAGTTCCTCTTATCTCTTATCATTGTGGGAATTCAATTTTTCAGAAGTGACGATAGCCTGAGTTACCAGCTGAGTTCGGTGAGTGAGAATTTATTTATATTTGCAATTTATTGCCCTCCTTTTATTGCAGGTGAGAACTGCCCAAACAATAAGCTAATAGCTTTTACAAGTAAAATCAAATGATTCGAACCAAAAATAATGTGTAATTTACATCAATTTCTGCCTAATAGGCACATTAATCTTAACCATGAAAAGATTAACGAAATGTCAAAAATAAAGCCAATTGGAACGAGCATTCTTGATGGATTGGAATCGGCCCTAAGTATATATATTATAGGTGCGAAAACTTGAAACAAAATAAATCTTTTAAGGAAAATGTTACTTGCTACACCGCACCGTGACGTCACATTGGCAAATTAAAATAAATAATTAAATTCATGAAATAAATAGTTAAGCACAGTTTTTCTTTATTTCTTTGCAATAATGTTCCCTTGC
>QYTT01093268.1:2983-18665 GCA_006980735.1 Dasypogon diadema
TTACGGTGCGTTACAGGGGCGGGAGGGGGTATTGTAACAACGCGTTACGTAATTTTTTTTTTATTTATTATTATTGCAAACGCGATCAAAACAACAACAAAGGTATTTTAGCGCCTTTCCGGTACTTTGCGCAACATAATAATTGTGACTTTTAGGTAAAAATGATCACTTAGATGTTACGTAACATTAAGGGAGGGGGAGGGGGGTACAGAAAGACGTTCTGATGCGTTACATGGGGGGGAGGGAGGGTCTAAAATCTACAAAAAATGCGTTACGTAATACTGGAACGCTCCCTAAGATAAGAGTAAAAATAATTAACGATTGAACTACAAAACTTGAAGTGATGTCTAAGCTTGTCACATAATATATTAAAGACAACACTATCAAACGCCTTAGTAAAGTCAAGAAGGCAGAGTACTGTGGGGCTCTTTAACTCTATATTTCCTCTAATAACTTCGACTAAATGCAAAAGAGAGGTAATGGTACGGTGTCCTGAACGAAATCCAGATTGCTTGTCAGTTAAAAGGTCATTAACATTTATGTATTCACATAATTGGTTAGAGAGAAGCCTCGCAAGGACTTTGGATAAAACAGGAAGAATGCTAATTGGTCTAAAGTCACAAGGATTACAAGCTTTTGGAATTTTTTTGATTGGCACCACTATAGCAGTTTTCCAAACTGTGGGAAAGACACTTTTAGTAATCGATGTGTTAATAATAAACGTATGTGGAGAAATAATCTCGGGAAGCAAAATTTTTATAAATTTGAGGTCAATATTATCCATACCAACTGCATTCGATGTCAAGGATTTGAGTGCCATAATTATGTCAGTGGAATTAACATTAGAAAATGAGAAATTTCCCTCAGAAATATCTATGACGGAATTGGGAAAGTTATTATTAGGTGTAGGTAAACTAGCATTTGAAAAATAATTTTTCAGTTCATCAGGCGAGAGTTGACAGCTTTTATTAGTTTTTTTAATAAAATTCAGGTTTTTGATATTATTCCAGAGTTTGCGTGATGGAAGGTTTGTATCTAATTTGTTCTTACAGAATTAATTTTTGGAAATTAATTTTTACGCAAGAATTTGAAATTATTTCTAAGTTCCTGACTTCTATACTTTCTCCAAAGAGAATAAGCATAATTCCGTTCAATAATAAGTGATTCGATTGAAGAGTTCATCCACAGGCAACTTGATCATCAACATCACCTAAGGAATAAAGATAATCCCATCCGAGAGACCTTGTTTCTGGAAGTAGCTCATTATGATCTAGATCTTTAAAACACCGGAAAGAAATCCTATGTGTTATTTAATATCTAAAAAGTTTGATTTGCCCGTTTTTATCTCCTTATGGGTGGAAATTGTAAAAAACCCTCTGAAAAAAACCTATTATTAGTCTGGACCAAATGATTATTTTCCAGAAATATTTTGACTCCTGGAATTTTTACAAACCCGTTCTTAGTGGATGTTTGCCATTATAAAAGGCAGCCATTCTCCAAATCTCACTTTTCTAGGACCGGTGGCTAAGGTTGGGCATTAATATGTCAATCAGTGAGCTGAGTCTTTTATATGTATTATAATACAGAAGTGCTATTGTTCAAAATGTTACCAGCGGTTTTAGGAAGGCTGGAATTTGTCCATATAACAGAAATTCATTTACTGATTTAGATTTTGCTCCAGCCTCCGTTTATGAAAACGCTCCAGTAAATAAAAATGATAAAAATGCTGCTGTGACTGATACGGGGGACAAAAATGCCGACGCAGATGAAATAGGAGATTCAATCATAAACAGTGACGATGCTGCGGTAAAGGACGATACTTGTTTAGAACAGCCATCTACATCATATATGATTTCCCCAAAGAAAATACTCCCGGGGAAACTTCCGAATTGCGGCCTCCGCCAAATGAAATGAAACTTATGTATAACGGTACTTTAGGATAAGCCAAGAAATACTACATAGGTCGTTATGTGCGCAATTGCGATTTAAGGACGAAAAGGACCTTTAAAGTTTGAAAATCCTAAATACGAAAATGTAAATATTTCTGGTACTATTGAACGTACAGGAATGCAATAGGTATCATTTTGAAGGTAGCGTTATTACCTTTCATATGAGTCACATAAATGTCAAGATTTTTTTTCCTCACTCCTCCTTTTGTAAGCCTAAGTTTTAAATGACGCCAACTGCTTTCAATATCCTTTTCAGGACTACCAAGTTTTTCATAAAAGAGTTAAATAAATGAATAATAGAATTAATGACATTAATTAATGAGTTAGTTACAATATTTTCATTTTAGTTTTTAAAATTTTCCCTTTTACAAAAAATTTTCACAAAATATGTCTAATTTTTCAGTAATATTTATCGTAAAAGGGTAATCTTCTTCTTATTTATTTGAATTTGACGAAACATATACATACATACCATATTTTTATAATTAATTGCAGTAAGTGCTAAAAATCCCTAGGAAGTCGAGAAAATCCCTAGAAAAGCATGTGCTTTAAGACAGAAAAATGTGTATATCATTTGCATTATGTAAAATAAGTATGACATGTGATATATCAAATTAAAGGTTAAGAAGCAAGCTTTCATAATATTGTAAGAAAGATCTACTTTAATGAGGCATTTTTTCGAGAAAATAACGATTTCTTCTGAAAAGAAAGTAATTTTCCCAAAAAACCGTTATATCTCAAAAAGTATCCAACAGATAGGAATGTTTTATGACTCATATGAAAGGTAATAACGCTACCTTTAAAATGATACCTATTGCCTTCCTGTACGTTCAATAGTACCAGAAATATTTACATTTTCGTATTTAGGATTTTCAAACTTTAAAACTCCTTTTCGTCCTTAAATCGCAATTGCGCACATAACGACCTATGTAGTATTTCTTGGCTTGTCCTAAAGTACCGTTATACATAAGTTTCATTTCATTTGGCGGAGACCGCAATTCGGAAGTATAGCCATACTCCCTTCACCAAAAGTTACTCCTGCAATAAAAAAGCGAACACTTACCATAGATCTCAGAAATCAGAGATTCTAACCAGCTCTCCATTCAAAGCCACAACTGGAAAAATTTCTGGTACTATTGAACGTACAGGAATGCAATAGGTATCATTTTGAAGGTAGCGTTATTACCTTTCATATTATTCATAAAATTAACATATTAACAATGAAACATATGAGTATAAAGGAAAAGGAAAGGAAAGGGCTAAGGGAAGGGAAAAGGGAAAGCAGAAAGTACAGAGAAAATCGAGGAAGAGTTGCAACCTTCACAAGGAGATGTGCTTTGCCTATTTTGTGGAGAACAATACATGGAGCCACCCACTGTAGATTGGTTACAGAGTCCGTCTTGTTGTGGCTGGGCTCATGAACTGTGTACTGATATAGAAGATAGTTGTTTCCTATGTATCAATTGTCAAATTAAAAGTTATCCTAAACATTCCATTTTGCCCATCAAACTTTCCATATTGCCTTCAGGATGAGGGTAAAATGGAATATATCAAGGTTATTATGAGTCGTTACTGATTTTTTACCAAATATTAATGATTATTAATTACAGAATTATATTCGTTTTTAGTTTTTCTCTTAAGGCTGCTTAAAATGAAAGACCTATGCTATGTTGTTCTATTTTTTTCAGATGACAAAGTTAGACCCTCCATCCTGCCCTCCCTTCCCCTACTATTTTTTCGAACTAGTCAAATGGCAATGGGGCCTACATTTTGGCAACAGAATCGCTCAGGATGTAAATAAAATTATTCAGTATGCTTCTGTGCTCATGTTAAGCCAAAAAGTTCAATTACTAATAGCATTTTGGGAAACCTCTACATCAGCGTCTAAACATATCAATCATTTGAATTATAGTCACATCCAAATCCACTGTGTATTCATTGATTATTTTTCAACATAATTTGTGGCTCAATATCTCAAATTTCAATATTGTAAGTTATCTATTTTTTATTTAACTAACTCTCAGTGGTATTATGTTCATCCCCATCTATATTATTTTTTCACAAAAAACCCAGTTTTTATTTTTTCGTTAATTTCGTTACTTTCTTCCCCTCCCTAATTTGACATTGTAAATACTTTTACGCAAAACAACTTTTTAGAATATAGAGATTGCGTGCGACAAATAATTTTGTGTTCGCATTGGAATGGAGAGTTTTTCTTTAATAAGTAACATATTACAATTTACATATGGCAGGCCTCTGAAGGAGCTGCCCGATTTAGTCCATTTTCTGCCAGGATATTTTACATCCTACATCCTACATCTAGGATATACAAATGTACACGTGTATTTTATTACTCTTTTAGATATTTTACAAGGGCGGAAATTAAGTTGGCGCACCCGGGCAGCAGATTAATTCACGGCGGCCCTATAAGGATCTATGATGGTCTGTGGGACTATAAATGTGCACCGATAAATCGAAAACACACAAGGTATTGAGAACAAGTCTTTTCTCGGAAAATCTAAAGTTACTGAACCTACTATCGGCTGTCAAACTCTTGAAATGTTTCTTGGGGATAGATTCCAGTAAAAGTGTTCACGAGTGATGCAAATCCATTCACCTGACTCAAGGCAAATTAATTAACTTAACATCCATCACAATCTGAGACCTATGTGAACTGCCTTGAATGCTCAAAGGATAACAGTCTGGTTAAGATTTTATCGCAACAGCGTGCGTAAAATTACAAAATCTATACTTTCGGAATGGCGTTAGGAATGTATATGTGTGTCCCCCCCCCCATTACTGATTTCTGCAGAAGCAGCAGACACGTGGTGAAGATTAAAAATGTTCGGCATCTATTGTGGGAGTTCCCGAGTCTTACGAAGAAGGAAATGCAGGCCTTTCGCAATACATTGTTTTGCGAACTGAATAAAATCGCAAATGTGAAACTCAATGGACTAAATAGGTTCATTATAAGTACCATAGCAGAGTTAATTTATCATATAGGGCGGATTGGCAACTTAGTGGTGACTTTCAGACCACTCTAATCTGAGGTGAACTAGCTCATTTCGCAAAGCACCCGTGCAGTCCAGTACCCATTGTCTATATATCATTCAAATACAGTCCGGCAGTGCACTAAGAACTGTGCCCGTCCGCCTGCCCTTAAACCCAGGATATTCTGGCCCGTCCAGTGTTCTTGTGTTTTCGGGTAGGGGGTGACTGAGCGCAGAATAAGACAAATGTTCAAATACTACCTACTCATGTATACTAACACTATACAGTAGCTTATGTAATTTAAATGGCACAACCCCGGGATTAGTGAGAGTTTACTGCAATTCCAGATGAACTTGTTCCGGTCTTTACAACCTTCGAGAGACAAATAAAATGTAAATGCATTTGCACCACGAACGAAAATGACACAACTGCCAACGTAGAACATGACTGCATCGCCACGGGCTCGTTTAGTACAAAATTTCTATCACATTATCCCTGTTCATAATCTTGAACTGCCTTCCAAAAGATAGTCACTTCTTTATAAAGTTTACTTTCGCCCAAATTTTCCTCAAAATTTTTTAGAAATTATAACTAACAAAGTCACGAGGACCATATCAAGTATCGGCACACACTCTTCCCAACCGCAGTCCCCTTACCTTTTATTGATCCCCGGGTACCAACATATCAAGCCCCCACAGTAACAACGTACAATGCTGTTAGAATATAAAAATCGAATCAGACAACGCCTCATCAACTCCAGTCTATAAGACGATAATTAAAGGGATATTCAACTGCAAGGAAGGCTGAGTCCCCTTTGGGGATTCCTGCAGCAAAGCCAGCAATCGCATTAATTTCGCGTGAAATTTTTCTACGACTGCCACCCATTGCGATCGAACCCACTATGACTGGAACAGTCCGCGTTATTATTAAGTGTCACCTCCTTCCTGTCGGTGACTTTGTGGCACAAGTAAGGAGCAATTGTGTGGCGGTAACCATTCAAGCGAACTAACTCTATTATCCTTAATCCGCGGCGGATGTGTTGACTAATGTGCACTGGGACATTTTCCCCGTCCTGTGGAGATGAGCTAGACACTGAACAGGAAGTCGGGGGGGACTCAAGCAAACCATAAAAATGGAAAATTACAACAGTCGAGATGTTCCTCTTCCTGTCGTACATCTTGAGGTCATGCTTGGCGAGAGCACCACTGGTGGCTCACAGTTGCTCAGCCTCAGAACCCGAGATACGCACTTTTTGGCGACCAAAAGGGTGAGCAAGCAGAAAATATCGTTAGTGAAGTTCGCGGTTCATAAATTCACAGCGTGAGCTTGAAGAACGACAAATTCGGAGGAAATTTAGGTTTTTTACTGGCGCTGTGGTCTTGTTAGTGTAGGAAGCTGTTAATCTATGTCCGAGTAGAATTTACTGCCATCACGATGTGATGCGATTACTGGATGTAGCCTGTCAGCGGTTAACTCTTTGCAGTGCAACTGACCGAATCTGAGAAAATTTATTGAATTCGCCAATCTATGCCTGAGGAATTTTAATGGAACCATTACTGCGCCGCTGAAAGGAAGTCGACACGTTTTCCCGCACCTCGAAGCGCTAGGCAAATCATTTCAAAATTCATTTACTGTCGCCGCTGCAGCAATAGGTACTAAATGCGAGGCAACAAAACCACCAGCACTTGCGTCCTCCCAAAGAAACAGGATCTCAGGTCGAGTCTGAATTCAACGAAATCCGATGAGATAATCCCGTGTCCCCGGCAATCCGACATATTTCCAACTTCTGGATGAGAAACGAGGCAAACGCGTTGTTCATAGACGCTGGCCATAAATCTCAGTGGGGCTACCATTTTCGCTGATTAAAATTCATTGGAGGCGTCAAGTGACAATTGTGCTCGCCTGTTGACCAGTTCGTTTTTATCTTGCTCGCCTCACGCCATCGCTCAAGTGGCTGTCAACCGGCATATAGTTAACTACCCCGGCCGGAGGTGATAACAACCAGCAAAAGTTCTGGCGTATGCTTCGGTCGGCGGAGACGGTAAAAAAATCCAAAATGCTGAGATTCGAGGAAAGATGACATTTAGCGGACACCTACCTGCGTCAAAAGGTGTCCGATTGCTTGTTTCCATATTTTCCCTGCTGCGGATGCACGTAGCAATTCTCAAAACACACGAATAGGCCACCGGGCCACAATCTCAGACATCCCCTGGACCACTGGACGGTTCTTATCGACGTTTCCAATCTTGCTAATGCTACCCTGGACAAATGTCGTAGTCGTACTCGGTCGGTTTGGTATCTTTTTGTGTCCAAGCAATTTGCACTCAACGATGCGCAACTGCAGATCTTGTTTTTTCATTAGCATCCTCAGGATTTGAGCATGAGAATTTAATGCACAGTGGATAAGCGCTGTGTCTTGTTGAGTTTTAAAGGAAGTGTGTCACTGTGACCTACAAGTCATCCTCCGTTTGACTGCCATCGCATTCCCCGTGTCCTTCAACCTTTATCATAGTTCTTAAATGTCGAAGTACGACGATATTTCATTTCTAGAGCTTACGTTGTACTTATTCCAACCAGACCCCTTTCTAGGAAGCCATGCAATGAATAATCGCTGCTCATTAATATTTACCCCCTTGAGTCCTTGTTAGCTTAATGAAATATCGCAGTCATTGCTATTAAGTTCCGCTGTCACTACATGGCACCGCGAAATGAACGAAATAGCAGAAAAATAAAAATAAATGGGAACGGGGAAAAGTCGGAAAAAATCACGGCCAATAATGAGGCGATTTTTCACGTCAGTCGCTTCTCGCACGACATTCACGTCTCCTTTTCGGCTAAATGAACAATTTTGAAAAATTCCGACAATTTTTATCCTCCTCCCACCCAGTGTGAGAAGGTGTTCAGGTGAACATGACAACTATTAATTGTAGGGAGTAGTGTTAAATCGTCATAATTTCCGTCCGAGGGATATCTACCGGCTTTTTTGGAAGCAAGTTTATGCAATCTTACCACGTTAACTTGCCCAGTAGCTGATTTAATAAAAAAAAACTAATTTTTGTTCAATATAACCAGCAACAAACCTCATGCAAGTGGTACTTAGTAATTTTGTACATATACGTAATGCGGTCCAAGTATTCGTGGCCTAAGGTATAAGGAGGGGTGAGATAGGAAGAAGACAGTGGTTATTTTTCGATATATTCTCCCTTTATTTCCACACATTATCCACATCCTTTAATAAGTGCTTTAATACCATTAAAATAGTAGTCTGTAGATTTGTCTTTAAAATGCTGCCCAACCGCCTTATGGATTTCTTCGTCGGAGTTAATCTTTCTTTCCCGCAAATCAAATTTTAGTTTGGGAAATAAAAAATAGTCATCTGGGGCTAAATCTGGACTGAAAGGCGAATGATCCAAATTATTCATAACCGCATTCCTTTACAAAAGCCTTTGAAATAGCAGCAGTGTGTACGGGCGCATTATCGTGTAAGAGCAGTACTTTTCGGGATAGTTTTCCTCTCCTTTTCTCGACAATGGCTTTACGTAACTTTCGCGGAAGTTCAACATAATATGTGACATTTGCAACGGTATTACGTCCCTTGAAGTTCAGCAGCAGAATACCTTCAGTATCCCAGAAAACTGTTGTCATGATCTTTCTGGTGCTTTTTGTGACTTTCGCTGTTTCCAGCACCAGTTCTCCGGGCGATGTCACTCCATTGAATCCCTCTTGGACAAAGAACCATGATAAAGAGCCATATTTTCATCCCCTGTCACAATCCTATGAAAAACACTGTCTAAGTCGCCTTTACACAACCCCAAAAATTGCTATCAGCACTGAACTCGCCGAACTTTCTGCACTGAAGAAAGAATTCGCGGTACCCATCTTTCGCTGATTTTTTCTTACCCAAATGCTCTTGAAGAATCCGGAGGACACTTGTTTTCGATATACCGGTTTGTTCTGCGATTTTCTTGGCCTTTAAAAGACGTTCTGACGGAACAATTTTCTCGACCAAATCCACATTATCCCGCATAACCGCCGTTACTGGCCTTCCACAACGTGGATCATCTTCGATTGAGTTCCGATCCCAGCGAAAAAGCTTTGACCAATGTTTAACTGTCGAGAATGATGGTGAAAATTCTCCATATACACGATCCATTCGCTCTTTGGTTTCCATCGACGTTAATCCATCTTTTCTTAAAAATTTTATTACAGCAATTTTTAAATTTTTGACATTTTCACTTTTCTAGGCAAGTTCACTTCACTTTTCGAATTACTATTTCAAACTGTATGAGAATATTGTCCCGACAGGTGCTCTTATACCCTCAAAAAGGTTGAGGTTCTCAGAGAGGAAAAGGATCTCAGAAAATTTTAATCAGAACACTTCCAGGGCACGAATACTTGGATCGCACCAGGTAAATGCGGGGGAATTAGTTTTTCGTCAGCGGCCTCTATTCATCACTACCAATTTCTTCCCCTTTCCGGAAGAATACTCTTCAAAAGCTAACTTTCAGCCCAGATGTTAAAAGTATTCATTAAAAGTATTATTTATCAAACTCTCCCCTTGACACACCAAGCACACCTTATTGGATGAATATCTTGTTTCCGCTTTGGAGCTCTGCGAGAGATAGTCGTGATTATCAAAAGACCATTATTTAAGAAGAAACTCTCCACAACAAAATAATGGCAGGATATTCCTCACACAGAAATCCACTCCAGAGCCCAATGGTTCAAAAATCCCACTAGCGCTCCAATTATAGTCCACCTAATCAAGGGCAGATAAAAATGGTCCCTGTCTCTCCTTACAAAGTAATAAGCTTGAACACTTCAGGCGCAGTAGGCGTAGCTACTTTTCGACTTTTCGGCGCGTACCGGACTGTCGAAGTAGTCACGCCAACTCAACGCATAAACCGTTCGGCCAAGTAGCAGGCCCCGAAAAGAATCTAGAAGTGATAGTCTGGGATAGACTTTCAATCATGCATATGACTTTCGTGCCCATAGGCTACCCAGAGACAAAAGTCAGGAATCTAATTTGTGGGGTATAACTCTTTCCACAATTCGTCGAAGTGTAGAATGGGAGTGTTTTTTTTTTCAAAGAAAAACGTCTTAGTCCTCTCTCCGGTAATCCGGCTGAGGTCTTAAGAAAATACCTGCCTCGAAGTTTTTGAAATTAGATTAAGGTTCTCCCGTGTTAAAAGACGCTGAGGTCTGTTACGATTTTAGAAGCTAACAAGGAGTTCGAGGGTGGTCTTGTCGACACCTCTAAATACAAGTCATTCGAAAACAACAAAACACCAAGGGGATGTTCTTGGCAGTCCCGTTAGACGAAAAGTCATTCGGTTTGCTGTAATAGAGGAATGTAAAAGTGTTTACCAACCTTTCTTAGATAATCATCGTCTGGGTTGTGAGAAGACGTCGTCTTTGTTGTTCCAATAAAGAGGGAGAACACCGTTGGTGGTCCAAGGGAATCGGCTCAGCTTTGGACATCATACAACAGAAGCTAGATAGTCAGTGAGTGGATGACTGGAGGAAAATACAGTACAGTAGCGAAAATCGTAATAAACTCCGGATGGAACCACTTTCGTCAGGTATGGGAATTTCATTAAATGGTTACAATCAATTTTACAAATACTACTTTGACAATTCATTATCTACTGAAAAAGGTAATGCAATATGTAGGATGACATATAGCTCTTTCAGAAGAGACCTATCTTGTATTTTCTCGCCTAAAAATAGAATTTGTGATCGTCACACCTCAATGGGTTTTATTTCTTAATCCCTTATTAAAAATAATACAAAATCGTTCCCTAATATTCGAGAAAAAATATTAAATTCATACTAGCTTTAGAGCGTGACTCCACATGCGGAGGGAAATCGGATTTTCTAGGGGTTTTTCAGTATTTTGTGTTTAAGTGCCCGTTCCGTTCGTTCATCCACCCTCCGATTTCATACATTCGTTCGCCCATCAGCTCGCTCACTCTACATGAAAATAAAGTGATATGTTCTCCACAAACCTACGGGCGAAAAAATAAATAATTAGTTACGAAATTATTTCAGTAATAGAATCCTTCCGCTAATTAGATAATTTGTTGTAAATAATTTATACAAGAATTAGGAATTCTTCGGATAATTACTTGTAAGCAGTGGCGTAACTAGCCCTGAATGAGCCCTGTATCAAAATTTCTTGGGGGCCCCTTTTCGGAAATTAAACAAAAATACTTTCATAAACAAAATATATTAGAAAATAACAAAAACAACAATCAATACATATTAAAAAACCTAACTCTAACCTTGTAAGTAATCAGTAAGTATACCTGTTCTAGGTACTGCAAGAGACAACCTATTAACTATCGCCTTTGTCACCTCCATATAAAAGTAATGCATTTTCCCACAAATGATAATCTAGGCAAGATGTAGTTCTGTTTACTAAGAATGAGCTACGGAATGAGTTGCTGGGATGGGCTTGAAATGAGTGTGAGTAACTTTCTTTCTATAGAAATTTGCAGAATGGCCAAAAGAGACTGAAGAAAGAAGACAAAGAAGACTCCTGGCATGAATGGAATATTTCTTGGTATGCTTCAGCACGAGGGGAGGTAAGATAGTGTTTTCTCCTACATTTAGAGGTAGAAACTACTCCCTATTCTTCAAGTGGTGTGTGAAAAAATACTATGTTAATTGCTGTGGTGTGCAGTACAATACAAGTGTGCAGTAATCCACCATCAGAATGTAAAAGTCACTTAGGTTTGTACAATAAAAAAAAAAGGAAATTTTACTAATCCACAAATACAAAGTAATACAATCAATGTGTAAAAATTATGACTCTTAAGGCCGCTACACACACTCATGCAAGATGCAAGTCGACCAATTCGGCATGCGCATGACAAGTTGAACGAAAAGTTTGAGATTCGAAGTGTGCTACACATTTTCATGCATATCCACCAACTTAGCATGCAAAAGCAAAGTATCCCGAATTGCATGAACGTGTCTAGTGCAAGTTGGAATTGGAGTTGGGCATGAAGGTTGGCATGAAATAAAATCAGATGAAACCAATTCAGTGCAAGTAGGCATTCATTCCAGTTTGCTTCAGATTGCTTCATGCTCAGCTCCAATTTTCAACTTTTTCTACACAATTTCATGCAATTCGGACGACTTGGTTTGAGCATGTCAAGCCGGCCAATTCATTCCATGCCAAACTTCATGCTCAACTTCGATTCCGATTTGCGCATTGCGTGATTGTTTAAATCACAACTACACTTTACTAGTGTATTTTTCAATTGTCTATTTTCAAAAATCAAATGTTTATTTGTTTAATTTGCTGTTTCAAAAGTGAATATTATCACTTATATGAAGATCATCTTAGGGGACATAAATTTGTGAAGAGGGGATGTTTCAAGTAATACATGCTTTCCAAAATGTTGTCCTTATCACACACATAAGTATACAGGAAACATTTTAAATTAATTGAAGTTCAAAATTGTCTCATCGGGGGAAAAAATTGAAGTAAAATGTGCCATACCAGATTGTCCCTATATAACGAAGAGTGAGACTGGTTTTAAACATTTAGTGAAACAACTTGAAATCGAAGAAAAATTTGTCTGTTCCTTTATGAAATTTTGAAAAGTGTTTCAGAATGTTTGGACTTTTCGTTCAAAGTCTTGCTATATTGTACTCTCGTAGTGAGGCCTCCATGCATTCTAACCTTCCTGCACCCTACCTGGGGAACTCGCCTCTTGTAAGGGTGGATAAAGCTAAGAATTTGGGGGTTATGTTTAACGTTAAGATGACTTGCTGCAACCATATAACTTTGATTCTGGCAAAAATCTACTCAACCTTGAGAAGACTCTGGATAACTGCGTCTCTCCTCCCGACGAATACCCGCTTGGGTTTAATTAAGGCTCTGATCCTCCCCTTTTTTAGCAGCGGCCACGTGGTTTACCCTTGCCTAGACTCAGTGTTTACAGGTAAGATCAATGTAGCATTTAATGATTACATTCGATTTATCTATGGTCTTCGACGCAGAGATCATGTGAGCCATGACATTTAAAGGTTGTCTTAAGTATGGGGTGAAAGCGTTCTATAATGCCATTAATTTCTTGACGATAGTGTGATGAACGATTTCTCTTAACTCTTTCAGGCACAAGATTTCAAGAAAAATAATAGATCCTAGTTGCAAATTATGAAAGAATAACTTAGTCGGTTTTGTTGCCGGGTATGGACATGCTGATTTGGATACACAGGACTCCTCCGAAGAGCACCATCCTTAAAGTGCCTGCGTGATATTTTTTCCATTGATTTGAGTTTGGAGAACATTGGACATATTGAGCGATACGATGTCGGATTCAAATCATCAAGCCCGATTGTCTTCAGTACAACTACCTCTGAAAAGCTTAGCGGTTGAAGGCAAGAGGATTTCCATATATATGGAATTTCTTCCAGGAGCTGACGTCCGTATTTCTGAACCGTATAAAAATCCATGAAACATGTTTATCTGCCTTTAAGTATGCGAGAAGGACACTGCAATCTTCCTTAGTTTTTTTAGATCTGAGTAATGCCGTTGGCAGCAGAACCGATGGGATGATGAAGTACGAAATCTTCCTGAGACATGTCCCTATCCAATGAGCTTCCAAGCACCCACCCACAAATCGATTATAGAGCTTCTGCCAATTGAAGGTGTGGTATTTTCTTTAAGGGGGAACAACAGGAAGTCGTTGTTGGAAAACCGATTTTTCTTATAGTATTCGAAAGTATGCATTTTATAGAATATTATTCTAAAATATTATGTAAAAATTCGTAAAAGTGACGAAGTTACAGCACATTTTCTCTTGACGCGCACGAGGCTAAAGCAACGTTCGATCCATCTATCAGGATGATGCATTGTCGGCAAACAAATGAAGGAATATTATTTAAAAGGTTAAATTGAGTTGTAAACTGGTCCTTTATTCTATTGTTAACACTGAAGATGCTTTTTAAGGTTAGTTTTCGATCATTCATAACGGTAACGAATAGAGTCTCGTGATTTTAGCTTAGCGCATTTTGTTGGGTTTTTCTCGAAACGACATTTTTTTAACTGGTTTTCCTGTTTTCTCCGCCAATTAAAATCGAACCGTCTTTTTCTTTAGATCTACTTAAACTGCATGAAATTCTCTTCAGTTAAGCGTATGGAAATTTTTTTCTATTGGAATTCAGTATTTTTTGGCCCTTTCGAAAAAAAATTCAGCGATTTTTCGAACATTTTCTTTAAAGATCTGCCAATTCCATAATTATTCCTTTTTTTAAATCGGGTACACTTAACTGAAGCTACACCAATAAGCTTTCAAAGAGCGTTTTGTTTTTGTTTTTCAGACCACTACAAAGAAAGTTACGTGGAAAACCAGGAACGAGCGTTCTTCGTGATGCGCCGCCACGCAGCGACATCTATCACACTATTATAAACTAAAAGTTTTGGAATAAAAAAAATTCGTAAAAATAGCTCGAAGTATGCTCTTTTCAAACCCCTATTAGCAACATTCATGCTATGTTTGTATAAATAAAAAATAACCCCCGAAAATCAACTTTTTTTTGGTCGCCACCATGTTGTTCCCCCTTAAGGTTGTGACCGTCTTGAAGTTTGGGCTTATTATTTAAAGATATTCGAAGGATACCGAATCAGACCTCTTCACACGGGTCCCTTTTCGCCCCTCTGCCAAGAGCCGTCTCAGCTGGTTCCCTTCGGAAGATTTCCTGGTATAACCCTAACTTCGACGACCCTTGTCAATTCGAGCATTTGTTCGTACGTTAACTGCTAACCACAGGGCTGCCGGTAACAGCTAACCTCCTGCTCGTCAAGACCGGGCATTCGCACACAATGTGCTCCGCCATCTCAGTATCCTTCAGACACAGCCTGCACGTATCATCCTCCAGGATCCCCATCGTTGTGAGGTGATGACCGAAGCTACCATGCCCAGTAGTCAGTGCAACTAACCATCGGAGTGTTCCTCGATCCATGCTTAGAAATTTCCTTTTGGTCGAACCGCATGACAGCTTGGGTTTAGAATACTACTGTTTCACAACGACCCTGAATTTTTCTCTGCCCCTTCCCATTGTAAAATTGCTAACATTTCCATTTAAAAAGTTGGGTTTATAGGCCGATTTTTTACGGAAAGACCAACTGAGGGTCTACAAAGCATTCAATTGAAAGGTAGCAGTGTCTACCATCCAATAAGCCCTCAACCACGTTTGCAACCCTCTGATGCACACAGTACAGCTTAGAGGGCAGGCTGTTTTTTTTTTTGGAAAAAGGAGGTCAGGAAATTTTAACGTGACAAATGCTCCCAGTGAACAACATTTTGTGTTTTTATTTTATGTTTTATTTTTTTTATTTTATGTTTTACTCAAGAACTTTATTCTTCTTTACCGAGAAATTGGGCTAAATCAGTGACAAAACATGCTCCATTCCAAACTTATCTCGTGCTGTAACACGTTTGGGAGAATGGAAGGGTCCACGATTGTCTTATAAGGCACCCTTTTGAAGTCAACCAGAGTTTTTCTAATGTTAATGCAGCTGTCGAACAGTCTCGTGTTTTAACATCCCATCTTAACCACTGCTGTTTTTCGAAGAAATAGTGGAGTTTAGTTACCGTCTTTTGTTCTTTATTGCCACAATGCGATTTCGTTTCACCCGACAATATTTAATCAGTTTAAATTGACCCTCATTTGTGCGCTAAACAGAACTAATTCGAAAACAATGCCAAAATCTGAACTTAATTAAT
>QYTT01093270.1:0-12207 GCA_006980735.1 Dasypogon diadema
TCCATGTCGACTCTACATAAACCTCTGTAATTCGCTTACCATTTTCATTTATTTTTTATACGGACAATATGCTCATTAAGTTGAGCTATTCATAAGATGTATAGAGTTAGCACCACACATTTATCCAAATTAAATGAAAAGTATTTCAAAAATTGTCGTTTTTTTGTCGTAAATTTATCGTGAAAAAAAATTTTTGTCGTTGTACATTTTATCATAAAATTCCGATGTGGTGCTAACTTTATGTAAAGATAGCACCACACTCATGAGAAATTCGTTCTGTTTTATCAAAAAGTAAAATTAAGTGCATAGGAAATTGTCGTTTCTTTGGCGTAAAAGGGATACGTAAAAATAAAATCGAAGTCATTGAAATTAGAAACATATTTATGCAAAATTCCAAAATGACGTAAATAATTTTGCATTTTGTATGACTGTGTTTCTAATTTCAGTGATTTCAATTTTATTTTTACGTATCCCTTTTACGCCAAAGAAACGACAATTTCCTATGCACTTAATTTTACTTTTTGATAAAACAGAACGAATTTCTCATGAGTGTGGTGCTATCTTTACATAAAGTTAGCACCACATCGAAATTTTATGATAAAATGTACAACGACAAAACTTATTTTTTCACGATAAATTTACGATAAAAAAACGACAATTTTTGAAATACTTTTCATTTAATTTTTACAAATGTGTGGTGCTAACTTTATACACCTCTATTCATAGCTGAAACATAACTTTATTTTTTGTATCACCTCGGCTGAGAAATGACAAATTAAAAATACCACCAGTAAAGTGTGATTGAAATTATTGTTACCGGAATACTTCAAACAGTTTGGTTTAATAATATTCCAATTATTTTAAAAATACTTAAAACTGAGAACTAACAACATCGAATGTTTAAACAGTTATTAAAATGTCCACTAATTCGAACAGGTTATGGGGAATGCTTTACTTTTCAGCAATTCCAGTATGCTGGGTCTATTAGCGAAAGTTTTACACATCCAACTTGTAATAAATATACACTTGCTCCGGAGAGTTACCTTAGTCTTATGTAAAAATTTACCCAAAAACTTATGCAAGTCATTCAAGTGTTTTTGGCAAAATTTTATACCTACAATTTGGGTAAAACGTATAACTTGGAAGGGAATTTATCTAAAGCTTGTGCAGAAATTTTCCTAAACACTTGGGAAAATTATCAAAATTATTTTAGGTCCTTTATCAAAGTTTAGGTAGCCTTAATCTGGTAAAAAACAACAAAGTACTTGTGTAAATTTTGCCTAAATTTAAATTTCCATACAAAAATTTTTACCCAAGCGTGTTTAGATGATTTTACTATAGTTTTTTCTCTGGGTGTAGAGTATTTTCAAACCAAATTAAACGACCTTTTCAAATTCAAATATAACCAAATAAACTTCAATAACATGCAGTTTTGAATGTTAAAAAGATTGTTATTGAAGTTTGTTTGGTGGTATTTCGATTTGAAAAAGTTGTCAAATTTCTGAAAAAGTTAACACTGATTTTGATTTATTTGATCATGGATCGTCCTTTTTTTGATGTGGTTACCAATGGCTTTGATTTGGTTGTAAATATCCTTGATAAGTGTAAACGCTATAACTGATTCAGGCTTGCAAAGGTATACGGATGACCTTGCGATCACCATTCGGGGCAAGCATGATTAGGTTATCTCAAACCTAGTTTGTATATGCCTTCTCTACAATCCACAATTAGTGCCTTCAGAAGGGGCTACCCCTATCGGCTGATAGCTGATGATAGCGAGAAAGTCTCACAGAAATGCATCCGACTCGTGGTTAATACCTGTTGCAACAGTACTTTAAAATATCTCTGGACAAAAAAAAACTCACCAGGAAAGACATCTGTTAAAAATAGCAGAAAAGGTTACAATTTCTTACATATAAGGCGTTGCTTTATAAGTAGAAAGTGAGAATTGAAACCACAGATGAAGTATTTCCAGTGTATCACTGCAATAACGTATGCAGGTCTCACATGCTGACCAAAAGGTAAAAGAAAACCAGGTGCAATTGCAAAAAATAGAGCGAATGGCCTGCATAAATGCTAGGAGCATATCCTCCACTACAGCCTTAGAAGCGCGATTTGGACCTGTTGCCACTTCACTTGCAAGTCAAAAGAGAAGCTCTGACAAGTGGTATTAGATTGCAAAGAAGAAGATCATTTAAAGCAAGACACTTGATTGGCCACTTTAGAATCCTTAATGAAATAAATCTAGGCCCATTGACCATAAAATTCGGGTATATTTACAACCAAGCCAACCAAGGCTTCTAATAGCCTTCTGACATGGTATTTGGAGGCCGCTAAAATGACGTACCCACAAGGTTCGATGGGAGTTGCCTTATACACACCTAAATGTCGTATTTCAAAAGCCTTGCGTTCCCTGTCCACTATATTTCAGTCTGAACAGATGGCTATTGAATAATGTGCCAATTACTGCAATCCAATATCTACATACTTTCAGACACAACAGTCTGCGCTCAAGGCACACAAATCCTATAGCGTAGAATCTAAGCTTGACTGGGACTGCCGCCAATCTCTTAAACACCTATTCGAGAAGAAGGGAGTTAATTTTATGTGGGTGGCGGCACATGAGGGCTATAAACGTAATGAAATTCCAAGTGGTCTGGATAAACAAGGGGCGCAAACGTCAGTCATCAAACCGGGATCTTTTGTGATTTAAGGTATCGCCATAGGAAAATAAGAAAGACCGAAACACTACCTGCTCTGTAACTGCAAAATAGTCAGAAAGGAAAAACTCTCTCACCTAGGAGAGACCTTCTCCTCGCTAACCTAAATATGAAACACCAATCACCAATCCCAGAAAAATCCTAAGCTTCTTAAAGAGCTTAAACCTTGGATAATTCGACAGACAGATCTCTTCGGTTCGTGTGAAATACGGGAATAAGCAATCTGTAAACCCTTAATTTTAATCTAATCTATCAAGTATATCTTTCAGTCTGTAAATCTGGCACAAGGAATCCTCAATAACTTCGCAAAATCATATCTATGCTATTAATTCTACTATTCTAGAATTAATCTATTGATAGATTCTACGAATCTATGCTATTAATTCTACCGCTATGCCATCAAACTCTGGAAGGCAGTAAACTATTCTGAATGCTTGTATCTAGTATCTGCGTCCAAACTACCAGGTAAGTTGTGGTAATTGGATTGAAAGGATTGAAGGATTGAAGTTAAGTAAAAGAGTGTTTCAACAGCTCAAAATTAGATAAAATGGTGAATTAGTGTCCCCTGAATATGTCAGCGCTGAAAATTCATACATTTATACTCGTTGGCATTACCATGAATAAGTCCAAATTTTATCTAGTATGCCGCCTATAAAGGGCGGTGCATCTCTAGAATAGTGTCGGAAACCTTACGCTTTAATCTCCTGCTACACAGCTCCCGCTCCAAGACTCAATTTTAGTGAGACTTTATCTTGACAATTTAGTAATGAATTTCATCACAGCGAATATCCTGAAATTCCCGTAAATGTGCAGTCCTACATAACCTCACTTGTTTACAACTTCGACAATAAATTCCAATTCTGATTCACTTCGACGATCCAATAAAACCCGAGTCTTCCCATAATATCCGTCTTTTGCTATTTACTTAATTGTTTAAACCATCCAAGGTGGAGTCCTGTTTCTGCACACATGTGGATGACAGCCAGAAAGTTATATGCACTCCTTTGAATCTGAGGTGTAACCCGGCTCCACACTTTACTCTCAGATGGGACCTGGAATTGGAATTTCCTCGCCATGTCGACGCTTTCATTCCACACAGAGCTGTTATCAGACATTTGGAATGTCTCTGAATAGTCTAGATATAAAACAAATAGCGAATATGCCCAGCCTTTGAACAAGTCAGCCAAGCCACGAAAGGACGATTATAGCATAAGAACACTCAGCATAATGAAAACCCACCGTATGGACGGGCTTTGTTTTTCTGTGTGTATCGCACCGCCCACAATTATAGTCCCCGTCTGCCTGTATATCTGTCTATCTGTCTGTCTGTTTGTCTGTTTGGCTCAAGATGTTGCGGGCACTGAAATAATAGTTAGTTCCTTTGGTGTTGAGCGTGAGTGTGCGATAGTCTCTGAAATAAAAGCAGTTTTCAACGCTGTCGCCTTTTGGGAGATAACATGACTACACAGACTTTCTTCGAGTGCAATTACTTCGGAATATTTATCGTCATTGTCGGGTCTTTGTCCCTCTGAATTCTCATCGTCGTACTGAGTGATTCAATTTTTCCTTCAGAAGGTGTGCGGATGGCAGTCGGGTTCACATGGTCTCGTATTTTCCCATTTGAACGAAAATTAAATGAGAGAATGAATAATGGCGCTAAGTACTTTCAGGAATTATGAGCGTTGGCTTATTTCTTATTCCCTTTCAGAATGCAGTTGACAGTCGTATTGCATATCTTTGAAAGAATTAGAAAAGCACTTCGAACACATTTATTAAACACGAGGAAGATGAATTATTTTATATGATTAAGATAACAGAAAGTGAGACAGAAGGAAAATTGAGGTTCAAACTGTTGGAACTGCAACTGTCTTAATTCCATGCCATTTAAGGGTTTCCACAAGCAAGTTTACCATTGGACTTGGACGAATCAAACTCGGAATCTTAAAAAGTCATGCAGTCATTAACTAATCTAAGATTGAATCTTAAAATTATGTGCAGGAATTTCATACAAAAAAGAGCAAAAAAATAATTAAAAAAAAGGAAAGAAACTTAAAGCAAACTTAAACTAAGCTCAAATTAAACGAAAGTAGACAAATTCATAAAATAATTGAGAAAAAAGTAACTCTAACACAAAAACGGTGATATGCGAATAAAACTGCGCCTATCTCTGTACCTTTTGAGGTGTAGTGGAAGGGAATTTCAGAGTCAGTCTTATGGATTAAACAAAAAATTGTCGTTCACTTGAGTGAGAATGACAACGAGGATCGTTTATTGAAAATGTTCTTGCATGTCAGGCTGCTTAGTTAAAATCAAATTTCGTAAATATAGTAAAGTTCGAGACTTGAAATAAATTTTTAACGTGTATTCTAAAATTGGCCTAGGAAGACGAGCCCACTGCGTGCCGGACTCCTCGCAAAACCTGGGTCTACCGGCTAAACGGGGGGGGGGGGCTGTCTCCAGGCCACCACCCTTAACCACCGTTAGACTCCTCCTTACTCTGTAGCATGATCCCGACAATATTGTCCGGGATTATGCCACCGTGCGTTTCTTCCACCGCCCTCCTCTCCACTCTCCAGCTCACACATTCAAAGAATGTGTAAAGGTCGGAGTCCGAGGGGGAATCCCAGCAAACACAGACAGCAACTGGCACCTTCCCCATCCTGTGGAGGAAGGCTCGAAAGTGCCCGTGTCACATCAGCATATGTGTGAGGTAATAATTCACCTCCCCATGCTGACGATTCTACCAGGCGCCCACCCGCGGTATTAGCCGCGCCGTTCACCAGCCCCGCGACTCCCCTTCCCATCTCCCATCCCACGCCCTTAAGGTGCGGGATTTCCTCGATTCTGCGGCCTCTCTCCTCTGCAAAATACTAAAGCACTATTGAAATTGAAAGTGACACAAAATACGTGTTACAAATTCTAATTCTGATCCAAGAGGTCAAATAAATGGATGGAGTTTAGTCCTCCAAGGTTCTGAACTATTCTTTTCCGCAATTTTGAAATTTTGTTATGTGCTTAATATTTTCGTAATAGATCTTTTTATATCTGACCAACACTACTACAATTTCTACAATATCAGGAGGACTTCTGTCCACGACAATCTTTCTATATCTGACCAACACTACTACAATTTCTAAAATATCAGAAGGTCTTCTGTCCACGACAATCATATTGGTCGGTGCAACCTATAGAGCTTGCCTTTTCTTGAAAGGCCGCAGAAGTGAAGTATTATATTCTCATTCAACAGCAGACAAAGGCGCAAAGTCATTCTCTCGTGCTTCTCCTTTTAAAATTTGTGATTTAGACTATGTCAAATGAAAACTTTCTTGATCACTATTATTCTCACCGATTAATTGTCTAACTCCATTCCTTTCCTGGCAGTTAAGGGTAAAATTTGAGTAGTGTGATTGAAAAATGGTATGGATTATTTTGTTCTCTCTATTATCAAGTAGTCAATGAATTCATCAATGTACAAGTAAAACCAAAATAAGGAAGGAAATTTCGTTTTTACTTGGAAGTTTTATATGTATTCCTTTTCGTGATGAATTCCGCTTCAAAGCTTTAAAGCATACTCATTACCCCGTAATGAAGGCTAACATGCATGACACTATTTCTAGGCATTTTGATGATTGTTAGAATTTTCCGCCGGAAAAACTTGATGAAATCGATGAAAAACTAAAGAAAAGCAAATATGTCAACTTTATCATCGCTGCATTATAGCTAAGGACTCTTTCTGATTCTGATCTACAAATTTTATTTCTTATATATTTATTTTAATCATTAGCTTAATGCAGACGTTATTGATAAAAAAAATCATATATTTCTGTTGCTTAGTACTTTACGGGCAGAAATATATTCAAAAATGACCAGAGCTGAACTCTTATATGACCTGGGTAAATACTGAGCAATTTTTCAAACAGAAAATAGATGTGTACATGAATGTCTCCACAAATCGTGCACCAACAAAATCATATATATTCTGTCGGACAGTTAGACTGCTTGTAAAGATATTTTCTCGATTAAAAGTTTGTGCTCCTTTGGGATGGCAGCCAGGCTCTTAAAACCTATTTGTGGAATCCATGGGGAATTTTAACTGATAGCAACGATGATTGTTATATTGAGGGCGAGAAGAAATCCCTTTATAGACGTCGAGTGAAATAACGTATTACCCTGATAAATATTTGACCCAATAAATTTGTTCGGTATGGTTTTCAAGTAAAGCTCAATATCTCGAGAGTGGTTCAACTTACAAGCGCGTTTGAATAAGAAGAATAAAAAGAAATTTTCAATTAAACTATGAGCATATAAGATTGGCCCTTGCAGTGATGTACATTCAATATGTTTCTTCTCCTAATCCATTCATTCCCATAGCTCCAGATGTCTGTAAAAGAAGCTATTCATTTCCTGCAGAAGTTGACTAATGAATCAGATAATGACGAGTTCGTGGAGAAAATATCCAAAATTCCGGGGGGGAGAAAATATCCATTATAATGATTCTGAAAAAGTGAATGGAGACGGAACTGTTGGTGATCTGGCTCGGTCTCAATTCATATGGAAATATATGGTGAGGCTACGACGTGCAAAGGTCTATGACATGCAAGATGGTGATGGTGGCGCTTAAGATGAATGAATCGCATTCGCATCTACAGGGGAAATACTGTGAAGTCATAGTAGCCGTCTAACTGCTAAAGAATCAGCAGTATAAACACCGGAAAATACTAAAAAGATTTATCATCGTCGTCTGGTGCTTAAATGCGATGATCAATCCTTTTCGCAAAGTAGCACAAGCGCAAAACTGGTGAAACAGAGTTCCGCCGCGCCGGCTTAGATCATGCTGGACCCCTGAGTTCGTCAACCCAGTTTAAATGCCATATCAGCGCCTATAACTGTAACTGTAGAGAAATCTAGCAGTTATACCACTTGTTGTTCCCGGGTTAACCCCGAGGAGTTCGCGCTGGGTGAACTGTCCAGCAAACCTCAGCGAGTTTAAGCTCGCAAACACTCCCAAAATGGAGCGTGTCGTCAACCTACCAAATGGGATATGCGGAGGCCTCCAAAGTACGAGAGAGTCCACCATACATGACCCAGAGTTACTGGTATCGATCTAGAGGAATCTATCTCGCGCCGCAGCCACTATTCCCCACAGGATAAGAATGTCGGCTAGGACCAAGACGTTTCCGGTATGTCAATGATTTCGCCGAAAACGTCCCAGTTACTCATTCCTCCGTAGAAACTCCTGATTATCGCGTCGCTCAAATCGAGGTTTCGTGTCGGAGAACTCGTTTTGAAACATTGACCTGAGTTTGTTTCAAGTCTGAACCGTATAGGCCAGATCCCAGGACTGTAAGCAAGCTGAGAAATAAAAGTGTCTAAGTGGCAAAAGATATGTTGGAGTAGGGCCATCCAACCTCAGAAACTAGTGTACAAAAAGTGCGACAACCCAATGGCTCTCATACCACAAAGCATTGGTCAACCTTATCTGGAGGGACCTTAAAAAGTCCTCCAGAAGAGTGCACGTCTTCAAGACAAAAGTTGGAAATTCCCATATGTATGTTCTCAAAGAGGACACTTAAATCAAAACGCATAATATCCACTTCGAAATTTTTGTTTCAAAACTAACAAAATCCATATAGAAAGTAAGTGGAAAATAAATTTTCGACATCAAAATTAGGAGTATCCCTTCTCAATTTCCTAAGTCATTTTTATGCGCTTGAAGACGATAAAAATTACGGATTCTTGCAAGAAATTATTTTTGCAATTATTCTATTTGAAAGATTCATGTTGGGCAGAATCAAAAATCGGCAGAATTGGATTTGTGAAAAAGAAAAACTAAAAAGCTATTTCAAAGACATACTGCTCCTGGCTTGCCTTTGCTGGTAATATGTCATCATGATGGTCCAACGTTCAAATGTAATAAACTGACGTGGAACAGTTTTATGTTCTTTTAAAATAACACAAAAATGGCTGAAGATATGTTTTTTTTTTTTTAAACATAAAAACGCAATCAGTTAAAAGGAAACGAATCGTTAATGGCAGATACAAGGAACGGAAAGGACAAGCTAACTACTTCATTACGAACAGCAAACGAACTCTAATTCATGTTTGTCTTCAAGCCATTCACAAAGTTTTTAAGAATTTCTCGCCACAGAATCAAGCTTATTTCAATAAAATACTTTTTTTCGAAAAAGTGGCAGACTGTAATCCGTTTTGTCCCGAAAATTAAAGTTTTAGAAACACATTATTGTAGATCTCAAACTAAATGATCTTACTTACCTTCCGGGTTGTGCCATTATAAAAACGTGGAAGCAGTATCAAAAGGAATCACCGTCGAATATGCTAGCGAAGAAGTCTTTTTTCCGGACAGTTTTTAATCTTGGTTTTGGTACACTCCGAATTGATGTGTGCTCAAAATGTCTTCAATTGACAGAAAAGATAAAATCCACTGTAACTGAAAGGGAGTAACAAACTTGGTAATATGGTACAAAAACGAGTGCATAAATTGTGGGCAAAAGCATTTTGCAAGATGCAAAAATCCTTACCAATCAATCAAATCAATCGCACGACTATAAAATCATACTGCTGGACAAAAGATCAGTTTGCAAAAGGTTCGAATGAAATATCATCTTGTGTTTATGATGCTCTAATCTATATATTAATTGTACAAAGAAAGCTCCGGGTTCCGTATTTCAATCACTTTTTTTATATGGAGTTTCATCGAGCTTTTCTTGAAATTTTATAATGGCAACACTGATCCGCATCAGTTCGGGGTTGTGTTCATTACTTTGGGGTTGCGTTCCCGGGTAACTTTGGTGTTAAGTTCGGTGTTTGCCACCGATACGTATGCAATACATGGATTTATTGGAACTTTTTTCATTATTCTGCATGGTAAAATATTTTGCAGGTGTCTTTTTACTGCTTGCTTGCATGAGAAGATTAGGCCTACAGGGGACACCTGGTGCAAATTGAGGGAACATATAAAAACGTTATGTCACTCATATACCTTCAATTTGTGCAATTGCACAGCGGTCTCCTAGTCGATATAAATATGAAAAATACAGCAAAGTTCGTTTGATATACGATGGATGTAGAGGGAAATACAAGAATTCTATTATGATTTTCATGCTAATGTTTTGGTTTTCGCAAATTACTCCTCGAAACATCATAACTGTGGAGCTATTGTTTCCCGTAACTTTACTGAGAGAAAAACTACACTTAAATTAATAAAATTGGTGATTTCTACCTTTTAGTTGTTGTTTTTAATGTTCATAAAAATACAAAAATGGTTTCATACAAAAAAAGGCAATTTAATGCAAAAGTTTGAAATAATTCTATTACAGGAATATACATTTTAATTCAAATACCCTCGGGCCCTTGATGCAAATATTACGTTGCTGAAAATAAAGCCAAATATAACTTTTTTAGAAAGAGAAATGAATGTAACAAAATAACTTTATTGTTACAAATAAGCATTTTTTACATTAATTACGCATTTACCAGAGAGAAATTTAAACAAATAGTTGGTGGTATTGAACAAAGGAAAATATATATTCAATTCCATATTTCTGTAGATGCCTTTAAATACTATTTTATTCGAAACAAAGAAGTTTCTTTTAACTAATTTCCGGCTCATTTAAAATAAAACTAAGATTTTAAAGACAACAAAAGGATATTGTTGCTGCAAAAGAACTAATCCGTAATTTAGTTTTCCTTTTACTAATTGTAATTAACTTAAAGAAAAAATTAAATTAATTACGATTTTATTTCTCCCTTTCTCCGGCCTTCACGGCCTTGAGTTAGTCCAGAGCACATTCCATCTTCGGTTGCTGTTGCTGCAGCCACCTTTCAGGCTGCCTTTTAGCAGCCCTCACTTCCCACACTAACCCCTAAACGCAACACAAGAGATAATTCTAAGCCAAGAATGAGAAGATTAGATGCAATACTTGAAAATAGTTAAACAAAATATTTGTTTGGAATATTTTTTGTGAATATGTTATTTATATATTATTAAAATTTAAGAAAATGATACATTTACGTTTAAATATAACATAGGCTTTTTTTCAAAAATTTCTTTTAAAGTGGTGTCCAAAAAAACGTATCACTTAGAAATTTTTAATTACCTTGCATTTAAGGATGCGATTTAAGGCATAGCACTCAGGTACCCTCAATACCAACAAAGGGTATTTTGGAGAGGAGGTACATCGTACATATTATCAACATTTTGAATGGATTTAACCTAACAGCTTTTAGTTGATCAAAATTGGATTCTACGAATCTCACAACCAAGTGATGCGTATTTTTTAACGCCACTGTACATTGCAAGTTAACTAAAGGTTTATGCTTCAAACAAATAAAGAATTGAAATTCTTTAAGAATATTATTGACAATCAGACAAATCACTCAGAATCAAATGAAGATGATGGAAATGAAGGCGGCGAGTGTGAATATTTTGAAGAATTGATTGAGTTCGTGATTTGAAAAGTAAACAAAATTATATTATGCATAATTATCCAAAATAAAAAAAATATTTGTAGGAATTTTCAATTTGAAACCAATAATGTAAGTTGAAAAATTCACATTATCCTCTCCTTTGGTTCGAAAGTAACAAAATCCCAACATTTTTTCGATTTAACGTACATAAAATGTGGAAATAATTGCAGAAAACTTCGTAGTATTCAAATTTGAATGTTGCTTTATAATTCAGAATGGACATCTATCATTCTGATTATATTTTCGAGAGAGCAAGTCAGTTTTCACGTTTTATCTCAGAATACGTTTGAATGGATATTGTAACTTTTTTCTTTCTATATGGCCCTCCCGCGCTGCAGTATCGTGATCGTTATATAAGCTCAGATACACCTATGGGCTACTTGATTATCTTCGAAATAAATCAAGAATTGGATTCACGAATAAATCGCGAATGTCTATCTAAATATGGAATGAATATAAGATCAGGTTTCAATGTGCAGGCCGAGTTCAACGAAAACATAAAATATATACAATTTTCTCTACATTGTGACATATATATATATACGTTGCCCACTGCATTGATTAAGACAACGTGGATACCACACATTAAGAACCATTAAAATATTATAATCACAATTCTATCATTCTCGAAAAGAGAGTTGTGCAAAATGGATCGCAATACAATTCCCCAATATAATAAATCAATAGGTGTAACTGATCGCATGGATCAAATATAAATTCATACAGGATCAGTGTTTGGGAAAAACGATAGTTCTCCATTTTGACATAGCTATTTCTGGATATTACACCCGAAAAATAGAACTTCTATAAGTCAACTGAAATTTAGGAAGAGTGTTTCAAAACGTTATTGTAAAACTTTTGGTGATACTCGATTACCACAAAAATATCGTCGACCATATGAAGAAGAAGTATTTATAGTTTGAGGTGATAACACTGATAATGTTTCATTTGCAGGCAAATAGAATGAAACTTTTTCTGAAATCTAGAAAAGTTTATATTA